>JZLH01S0622806.1:22796-33655 GCA_001188425.1 Eucidaris tribuloides | reverse complement strand
AATTCAAGACGAAGTGGATGAATAGATACCTGAATAATTAACCTTCGAAAGAGATACAGACAATAAGCATCGAGCAAAAGAGGCTAAAAGAGCAGTGTAAAGGGCATCAAATAACTTTTAGGAAAGAGGGAGTCATTGACAAATGATCACTTGCCAAAAATCTTTAGGGACTTAATAAAGCACATCGCAAAAGCGCTGACATGCAAGGAATACACAAGCAAATCTGGAGAGATGATGAGATTGACATAGCAGGACATTCAAGAAGATGGGTAAATAAAAACATTAAAAATGAATAGCACAAGGAATTGCAAAGTCAGATGGAAGAACGAGATGGTAGATCGGATGATACCTTTACTTAGCTTGATTTCTGAAATGCCATTGAGGGAAATAAAGATAAAGAGAATCTGGAATAGATGCAATTTGCCAATAGATTTGTTTAAAGAAGTTGGATGGACAGTAATTAAAAGAAATGAAAGATTATGTATGTAAATATCTATGAATTTCTGGAACTGGCCTGAAGACTTTTCTTCGAACAATTCATGATCCCGATACCAAAACGGGGGCGGGCGGGAGAGGGGGTGAATGCCACACAAATGCTCTAGTTTCCTCACAATAGTCTAATATGTTATGCATCAAAAACTGATTCTACGGAATCATCATAAGAAGAAATGGTTGGGAAAAGTTGAACGTTTTCTTGAAGATACGTCATGTTTGGATTTCGAGTTTGACTCTGCACCCATTGAGTATATTGCAGTTATGAGAAACACTCTGACTAAAAATACAGAAAGAGGTAAAAACATTTATGCTTCCTTGGACTATGAGAAAGCGCCGATTGATTAGAGTGGAAATGGATCAAACTATTTGGATGTGTTTTAAGTTTCTTGGAGCTAGACTGGAACTCGATTGTGCCTTAATTAGGCAACTTTCACATGCAACGGGATCATGAGAACAGCGCAAGAAGACTCCGAACCTGGATTATTCGGAAGAGGAGTTCAACGCATGACTTCCAACTTTCTATCATTCGTTTCAAGCAATATCTCGGACGCCTTTTATTTGGGCATATGACAGATTGAATCCTTGGGAGGTAGTAGAAACAGTCAGTTCTGTTTCGGTTTGCTGATGATAGACCATTTTACAGAGCACGAGCAAAGAGGATCCAACAGCTAATGGCCTCACTAGTTTACAGTGGTGGAAAACATTTGAATGGAAGCATAAATATTGATCAAAAAGATAATCGAGGTAACACATCAGTAGACGAGAGAGAGATGGGTTGAACTTTAAAATTTAGCGGGAAAGAACCGGAACAGCTCAGATTTGGAGTTATCACTGTATGGGATCTGAATATCAGGAAGCAGAAGAAAGGATGTCTTGTGACATGGAAATGTTGGATATGAAAGAGAATGGGAAGAATACGTTTAAAAGATAAGACAATAAGAGAGAGAATGAAAAAAGCTGAACTTGCGGGATACCATCAGAGACGGCAAGAAAAAACTGAGACACACTCTCTCTCACGCGCGACTCGACATACTGAGAGATGTATAGAGGGGAAAATTAATGGCAAAGGGTGAGAGGGAGTAGACGATAATTGGGATGGGTTGTCTTAATCTGAAGGGTGATTTGAAGTATTGGCTAGAAGGGAGATTAATTAATACAGAGGGTGGCACAAAAAATAATACTGAATTGTGCGTGATAGACCTGTTCCAATAACATAGAAGACAGAAGGAGGTGCATACTTTAGTGATATTAATATCGACTTTGTTTAATTGTGGATTTGATTATACATGATAGCTCATTTAAATATTTGAAAATATGTACAGTATCCAAAAAATGTCAGTTCCGTACGATTAAATCTTTTCACTCGTTAGAATAATTTTTACATTGAAAATTGGCTCAAGACTGGTATATGATATGAGATATAGCCTAAGTTTGATATTTGTAGTATGTTGGCAAAGGTTTCAATGTCACAGTCCTTACGTATGCATACATAGGTCTACATAGGTCATTTCTAACCCCAGCGAGGGGATGCTACGCTTTGCGTCGTCCTTTATTCATAGGACATGAAGCAACGACAACGGGATTTTAGTGAATACCAGCTGCCATTAAAATATGAAATCGTAAACTTTTCAAACAACGAACCAATTTGGCATTGTTATGCAAAAACGACTAGGGTCGTCATTGTTCACTGACTGGAGGACGGGGTTTAGACTTTTGATATTTATCTGTGAACTCGTGACTTCTTTAAGCTAATTGAATATTATGCTAATTAAAATTAAAAAAGGAATATATATTCAATGATGGTTATTCAGTCCCTGATAAGAGATCTGTACAGTAACAAACCAATATTCTTTAAATCGTTTCATTTTACCTGTAAATTTTGGTGAAAACTTAATTTTATTGTCACAGGGAAAGCTATTTACATATTAGAGCAAATTAGATTACTTTCCCATGCTAGGAATTTTGAGAAGACAATTTTATAAGATGATAATCACTGGACCTATTTTGAAAACATATGATATACTTCATTCATTTTTAATCAATCTGTACAAACGATTACATATGTTATATGGAGACAAAACATGTAAAGTTTCTCCAATCTAGTATTGAGATAGTGATGATGGAAGGGTAAACACGAATTTTCTCTCATGATGGAAGCTTAATTTAGCCATATTCGCAAAATAATTTGCAGATACTTGAAAAATGATAGTCCATTGTGTTGTTCTAACATTGTAAACATGAACTAAAATATTATCTTGTTTGAATTGATGGACTAAATGCATATATAAATGTAAAATAAGATATGCAATTTTTCTTCAGAATTGATAATAATTTGCATAATTATGCACTAAATTAAGTTACTAGTTGTTTAATTTGGAAATGTGACTTATTCATGCTTCACTGATGGATAATACAATCTATTTGGGCAAAACATAAAAGTCTTTCTATGAGACATGTGGCTGAAACTTTGATGAAATAAGAAATTCGCTTGCTACAGGTAAATGCATAATTTGCTATTATGCAATTTTAAGAAACACATTTCACCTCGCTTGAATTTTTTTTAGGAGATTATTAGTAATGAGTGAATTAGGAGACCTTACTGATATAGTCAATGAGACATTAAAACAATTCATTGCAATTAAGGGTGGGTCAAATGCTATTTTATGACATGGACTATAAATGTTAATGTTATAATCAAAACAGGCAGAGAGTCTCGAGCTACGAAAAGAAATGAGTGGGTGAAACATTAAGACTGCACATCAAATTACAATTGAACCAACTGACATATAACAACAGTACATATTAGATAAAACTGCCCATTTTATCAAATGGGAGAATACAGGAAACAAAATGGATTCTTATTAGAATACTATTAAACTGCTGAACTGGGAACAAAACGGTTCTTCTTCTTCTATTTCTTCTTGGTCTTCCTTTTCTTCTGCTTCTTCTCCTTGTTCTTGTTCTTCTTCTTCTTCGTCGTCTTCTTTTTTCTTTTTCTTTTTTTCTTCTTCTTCTATTTCTTTTTGATCTTTCTTTTCTTTTTCTTCTTCTTCTTCTTCTTCCTCTTCTTCTTATATTCCTCTTCTTCTGTATAGTTTTATTACTCGATTGATGTAAGGAAATATAATGTATACTACCAGTATTAATAAATAGTCTATGTATCATGATTGCCGAGTTTGTCACGTTTGATCGTTAACGATCTTAAACCTTTTTGAGTAATTTTTATCATGCTATGATCAGAACAGAAGAAGTGTCCGCGAAGTTTAGAAAGAAAAGTTGTGAAATTATTTCTACCACAGTGCCTTGAACTTCATTCGTAACCAATGGGGAGAACACAGGGAAAACGTCCTTACTGTAAAATGACTTTCATGACTCGAATATAATCCTACACACTACGCAGTCTGGAAAGATGTTGCCTCTCCCCACTTCCTAAATGCCTAAATCCCGACGTGAACTACAAGTGCAACACTGCAATGGTGACTATAAACAGATAAAATTATATGTTTACTGGAGAATATATGCCAGTGATATTACGAACCTCATAAACAAAAGACGTGCCCCCGTCGACGTTGCGGTATATCGACTACATTGTTACTGTATATAGTTGTTATCGACGGCAGTTATACTGGCTTAGGATGATACAAATCACGACACAGGCAGCAATGGTAGTTATATTATAGTTGATGTACATGTGCACCTTTTTGTGGAGCAATTTGCAATTCGTAAAATTTTCAAAATCAATTGCTTTCACAAATCGCAATTCCAATTAAAAATGCCTGTCTCTTCATAGGCGGAGTCTCCATTTTTAATTACTGACAAACCCTCGTATCTAAGTCTAATAATAATAATAATAATGATAACGAAACATTTTTGTGTAGCGCATAATACATAGGCAAACTAGCAATTATTATTGTTATAATTATCATTATTATTATTATTATGTGAGAATAACAATAATAATAATGAATAATAATAATGATAATAATAATAACAACAATAATAATAATAATGATAATAACATTGATACGTGACAAGTTTTAATTTGCATTGGTATTAATTGCAAGGGAATACGAGTCGATTTCCGTCGTTCGTTTTTGTTTATTATATGTTAACTTTAATTAGTTATTTAGTTTAGTTTTAGTTTATTTATTTGACCAACCGTCAACAATGTACCAAATATGAACAATCAATGTCAAAATTCAACGACATACTGTGCAGGGTACCTCAGCGATCATTGTTGGGACCACTTCTGTTTCTGATCTATGTAAATGATATTTAGAAATCTGCTTCTGATCTCTCTTTTGTCCTATATGCAGACGATACAAATATACTTTACTCTAAAACCGATATTAGCTCTCTGTACAATATAGCAAATGAAAATCTGAAGGGTGTATGTGAATAGTTTCAAAATAACCGACTTTCTGTAAATACCAAGAAATGTAACTATATAATATTCAGTAAAAGAACGAATATAATTGACATAAATGAGTATGGGATAAAATTAAACCAGGCAGTGATTCCTAAGGGACTTATGTGTTTGTATTGATAGTTTATTATCATGGAAACCGCATATCCATGAAGTCGAAAACAAAATTGCCAAAAAATAAGCATTATCAATCGACTGCACTTTTTGTTTCCATCGAATGTACTTCGAAGTTTATACTGTTTCCTTATACTCCCTTACTTGACATATTGCTCTCTCGTGTGGGGAAGCACATATTCTTCTATATTGAAAAAACTATCTATATTGCAGAAAAGGATTATACGCATTATGTCTGATGCACCATTCCGAAGCCACACTGACCCTTTATCCATGATTTAAAGTTGTTAAAATTCAAAGATGTTGTCACATTTCAACAATGTATCTTTATGTATGAATGTATATATAACCTTCTCCCAGATCAGTTTTGTCATTACTTGTTCGAATTTAATTGTGAAATTCATAATTACCCGACTAGATCAATGAAAAACGTCCGTATTCCTACTCACAGAACTGCCTCTTTCCAACGAAACATTCGTTTCATGGGGCCAAAACTCTGGAATGATTATTGAATAACACCATTAAGAATTGTTTGTCAATTAATGATTTTAAACGAACTCTAAAAAAATCATTATTTGCTAAATATACATAACCATTCATCGACATAATTTCTAGTAGGTTATATAAATTTACAAATCATCCATAGTGTTTTTAGAAGTTTTTATTATTATTATTTTTCTGTGTATAGAGTATACATTCTTCGTACTAATAGTTGTTGTGTTGTCTAGTATTATTGTATCTGTAATGTATTTTTGTATTTTTATTCTTGACATATTTCATTTAGAGAACTTTGTTTAAATGTGTATGCTGTATTTTTGTATTGTTAATGTTTGTAAAGGCGTGTTCCGACGCAGACCTTGTGCTTTTAGGGAATCGCGCCTCCTTCCGTTATACATGTACTTTTTTGTCGCTATATTCATTTGTAATGTATTGATATACAAGAAGGAAATAAATGTTATTTTGAATTTGAATTTGAATTTGAATTTACTCGTGTGATGTACAGAAATATAATGCATAATAGCATCTTTAATTAGTTGAATTTATATACCATGATTGCTGCAGTTAGTGTGAAACGTCTTCTTGTTAACGATTTAAACCTTTTAGTTTATAATGTTTGTCATGTTATAAAAAGAAGCGAAGAAAGAAATAGAAGGAATGAAATGCATCTGTTAAGAACTCTTCATCTTAACAAATGGGGAGAATACAGGAAAATATGGATTCCATAGATATCAAACTGCTAAACTAGGGACAAAATGGTTCTTCTTCTTCTATTTCTTCTTGGTTTTCTTCTTCTTCCTCTTCTTCTTCTTCTTCTTCTTCTTCTTCTTCTTCTTCTTCTTCTTCTTCTTCTTCTTCTTTTCTTCTTCTTCTTCTCCTTCTTCTCATCAAGTTTATTAGATATGAGTCGAATTTGTCGTTAGTGGTTTTTGTTATTCTTTACATGTATAGTTTTATAATATATAATGTATATGTAATCTATATACCATGATTGCCGAGTTTGTCACGTAGGCAGAAACGTCTACTCGTTAACGATCTTAAACCTTTTTGAGTAATTTATATCATGCTATGATCAAAACAGGAGAAGTGTCCCCGAAGTTTAGAAAGAAGAGTTGTGAAATTAATTCTACCACAGTGCCTTGAACTTCATTCTTAACCAATGGGGAGAACACAGGGAAAACGTCCTAACTGTAAAATGACTTTTATGACTCGAATATAATCCTACACACTAAGCCGTTGAGAAAGATGTTGCCTCTCCCCATTTCCTAAATGCCTCAATCCCGACGTGAGCTACATACAAGTACGACACTGCAATGGTGACTATAAACGAATAAAAATATATGTTTACTGGAGAATATATGCCAATGATATTACGAACCTTATAAACTAAAGACGTGCCCCCGTCGACGTTGCAGTATATCGACTACATTGTTACTGTATATAGTTGTTATCGACGGCAGTTATACTGGCTTGGGATGATACAAATCACGACACAGGCAGCAATGGTAGGTCTATTATAGTTGATGTGCATGTGTACCTTTTTGTGGAGCAATTTGCAATCTCTGTGTAAAAAAACGTAAAATGTTTGTTTGAATTGTTTGAATAAGTTTTATTTTCTGCATTTCAGGTTTTCTTTCATAACAATAACAAATATAACATAAGCAAGTTCAATTTACAGAAATATTCAGAAAACATTAAACACAATACATAGTAAATCATACATTTATGAAAGAAAATGATACAGTAGATATACATCAAAGCATATGACCAAAATATAATAACTTCATTAACAATATAATACACAAATTTGCACATTTGATGCAGAAGGCCGCCGTTTTGAGCAATGCTTGAATGGACGGACAGCCAAAGTAAAAGAAAATTTTTATTGTGAATTCTTGGTTATTCATATAGATGGGCCATATCGTAGTGAATCCAGTTTTATATAATTACTTGGAACACAGGAGTGGTGAATGTGCGTGCATGTGTGTGCTTGTGCAAGTGATGACGCACGATGGTGTTGATGGCCAACAATTCAGAGGCAAGTAATAAAAGACTTGGGTCAAATACGGGTCAAGTTTAACCGTTATATCATGAAAACAAATGCGTCAAAAGCAGAAAAAGCGAGGGGTGGACCAAATTTGGTTTGTTGTTGGGTATAAATATGGATGCAAATATAGTTACTGTACCGTATTGTATTGTGATAAAAAATATTTTTTGGTGTTTGTCTTAAAGGAGTAAAGAGATGTGCATTGTTTTATATGCGGTGGGAGCGAATTCCAAATATCAGTTATGTATGAAAAATGCAACATCATTTCAATGCCGGGTAAATATTATTTGTCGTCAAGGTTTTCATTTACTAGATGATCATTAATAAATATATTAAAAGTTAAAACTTTCATCTATTTGTTTTATTTTTGCTTTTTGAAGTTCAGTTTTTTACGCGTTTGGTAAGCAGCAATACCAAAGGTTTGTCTGACTGCATGATCATAACTTTTGATTTGTAGAAGAAAATTAGATGAAATTAAGTGTATCAGAAAGAGAATTTATTCTGATTTATTATGATACCAAACACATATACATTTTGAGAAAATCTAATACCTAAATTCTTTTCTACTGATTGGACCATTTTTTAGACACACTGTATACTTGTCGGGACAGGAACTCTACTGCCGCCAATACCCGGCACTGGCATAAAAGTAAAGGTGGCATCATATTGTCCCGAAATTGACCAAGATGGCCACTCGAATATGAAACAGTTTCGCGCGAAGCTGACCCGAACTTGTACAACAAAGCCAATCAACAGCTAATACAAGTACGATGCCTACAGAAGGTCACACGATGGCTTAAGATGATCTCGCAAATGACCCGATGATTACACGATCAGAACCGAATTTCAAAATTTCCTTTAATCGAGTGTCCATCTTTGCTCAATTTCGGGACAGTGTGACGCCTGCTTACATGAATATAAAATCTTCAATTTCGCGCGAAGCTGACCTGAACTTGAACAACAAAGAAAATCAAGAGCTAAAGCAGGTACAATGCCAACACGATGGCTTAAGATGCTGTCACGAATGGCCCGATGCTTACACCATCAGAGCCGAATTTGAAAATTTCCTTAATCGTGTGTCCATCTTTGCTCAACGTCGGAACAGTGTGAAGCCTGCATTACGGGCCCGGTGTGCACTAAACAAGTATAGGTCTGTATTTCTTACCTATCCACACTACTGCAGCTGATATGCGGGCATTTCGGATTGTTCGGTACACGCGTGATTTGAGTGGGTGAGCAATTGCCAGAAATCGGTCGACAGTCAACAAGCATAACATCAATACAGAAACAGTACTAGCAGCCTGTGGAAAAATAAACAAAAAAAGAGAGAAAACAAACAATTAATAAAGTAGGGTCAGTAATTTCCTTCCCTTCGGGAGTATAATAATTAGAAGAAACCGAAGAGGAAGGACAAGAAGAAGAAAAAAGAAGATGATGAAAACGAAGGGGAAGAGGAGATGCAGTTTAAATATGAAGGATGTTGAACACTCTCTGAAACAGTGTAGTTTCAGAAGAGAGAAATGAAATATAACAACTTACCAGCTGACAGTACATCACTATGATCCTTTCTATTTCAGAAATGCGCATCTGTATAATTCCCTCAATGAATTGATATAAATCTCCACAGTTCAAAATAATTAGAAAACACATGTCGATGATCGCAAGATTCAGAATGTAGAAGTTTGGTACGTTCTTTCTGTCCATGTGACAACCCACGATCACGATAATTAAGGCGTTGCCGATCACACCAATGAGAGAAATGATGAAGAATATAGGGAATAAGATATGCAGAGAATCTTTGACCAGTTGGCAGTACTCGTCTTGTCCCAGGTAGCAGACACTAACATTGCTAGTTGTGGCTGTGTTGTAACTGCCTACCGATTGGAACGTGGACAATGTTGTGGAGGCCGCCATCTTGTTTCCCCAGCTTCGTAGCGCGCTACAGTGAATACTGAATGGTCGAGTCAGAGGCAAATAGCTGTTGTCTGAGTCGTGTTCCAGAAAATTGAATGAACCTTAGCACTGATCAATCCCGTCACCTTTAATGTGTGAAGTCTGAGGCCTTGGACTACATCAAAACGAAAAAAATAACAATTTCCTATGACGTAGAGATAATAATCCTTATCCATTTAAAATTGATCCGCAATTCGAATGCGTGAATTTTTATTATGGTGTCAATTAAAGACGAGGTCTGTCTTTACAGAATTTGATACATGTACACAGTTGACTTACACTGAAGTATACATAAAAAGTTATGCGTCTTAATTACAGAAGCGGGTATATTAAAACACGTTCATACCCTTCCTTGTATATTGGTTTTCGTTATTCTTTCTGAATTGTCCATACCTGCAACTTTATTGCCTTGTGGCTATTGCACTGCATAATGGCCTTGGCTTTGGTATAACGATCGGTAAATAGTCTAATGCCACTTTCAGCAACGGATATCATTCATCAATCAAATATCGAAATAATGAATCATTTTTATAACATGTATAATGTGTGAAAGGAACGGACTTTGTTTTTGTTAGGGTGGCAGCCGTATTGTCCTTTGAGTATTACGTGATCTACTGTCACACAAGGTTGTGAATTACGTCTTCATTCAGATAAAATATATTTATTTACAAACGTAGACAATTTAAAGGTCATAATTCCCAGCACTTAACTCTTTGCATGCTGAACTAATTTTGAGGGGCTAATAATGATGATTGTTATTTTGATATTTTCTTTAAATACTGCTTTCCTTAGTGCACCATTGATAGTGGTAATCATTCTATGGATGTTGCTCAACTCTTAACTTGCCAAAGTTGCAGATCTGCACCAAATAATACACATAAACTCCATAGAACTTTAAATCCTCTGGTATGTTAAGAGTTAAGCATTATGGCTATTTGCTAGCTTTTCTAGTACAAATGTAACGGGAAAAAAACTATCTATTACGATTGTTGAATTTGATTGTACGAATGTGCCAAATTGCAGCATTCGCGTACAAAGAGTTAACGTGTTGAACGTTTTTAATGGTGCCTCATTGAGCAGCTTTTCTACTCTCTAAAAAGTAATGAGTGAAAATATTTGCTTTTGGGGAGTGAATTTTAAAAAAAGAGTGAATTTAGAGTGAATTTGAAGTAAATTTGGAGTGAAATGTGTGTTTTTTACTCGGAGATTTCGAGTGATCCTTGAGGTCTCTCGATAATAGTTGAAAAACACCCATTTTCACTTAAAATTCACTCCAAGTTCACTCTAAATTCACTCCTTAAAAAAATATTTTTGTAGTGTTGTACT
>JZLH01S0622806.1:0-17964 GCA_001188425.1 Eucidaris tribuloides | reverse complement strand
AATCAGTCAATTTACTAACGAACACATTCTTGAGGTTGTACATTTCTGATATATCGATTTTACATTCATGGGTCTTTTTCTGCAATAAGTTTCATGCCTTTATGTTGTGTGAGTAGGTCCAACTCAAAGAATTATACTGTTATGTATGAAAAAATGCAACATCATTTCAATGCCGGGTAAATATTATTTGTCGTCAAGGTTTTCATTTACTAGATGGTCATTAATAAATATATTAAAAGTTAAAACTTTCATCTATTTGTTTTATTTTTGCTTTTTGAAGTTCAGTTTTTTACGCGTTTGGTAAGCAGCAATACCAAAGGTTTGTCTGACTGCATAATCATAACTTTTGATTTGTAGAAGAAAATTAGATGAAATTAAGTGTGTTAGAAAGAGAATTTATTCTGCTTTATTATGATACCAAACACACATACATTTTGAGAAAATCTAATACCTAAATTCTTTTCTACTGATTGGACCATTTTTTTAGACACACTGTATACTTGTTGGGACAGGAACTCTACTGCCGCCAATACCCGGCACTGGCATAAAAGTAAAGGTGGCATCATACTGTCCCGAAATTGACCAAGATGGCCACTCGAATATGAAACAGTTTCGCGCAAAGCTGACCAGAACTTGAACAACAAATCCAATCAACAGCTAATACAAGTACGGTGCCTACATAAGGTCGCACGATGGCTTAAGATGATCTCGCGAATGGCTCGATGATTACACGATCAGAACCGAATTTCAAAATTTCCTTAATCGTGTGTCCATCTTTGCTCAACTTCGGGACAGTGTGACGCCCGCGTTAGGGTGGTGTCACACCGTCCCGAAATTGACCAAGATGACAACACGAATATAAAATCTTCAATTTCGCGGGAAGCTGACCCGAACTTGAACAACAAAGAAAATCAAGAGCTAAAGCAAGTACGATGCCAACACGATGGCTAAAGATGCTCTCACGAATGGCCCGATGCTTATACGATTAGAGTCAAATTTGAAAATTCCCTTAATCGTGTGTCCATCTTTGCTTAACTTCGGGACAGTGTGACGCCTGCTTACATGAATATAAAATCTTCAATTTCGCGCGAAGCTGACCCGAACTTGAACAACAAAGAAAATCAAGAGCTAAAGCAAGTACGATGCCAACACAATGGCTTAAGATGCTCTCACGAATGGCTCGATGCTTATACGATTAGAGCCAAATTTGAAAATTTCCTTAATCGTGTGTCCATCTTTGCTCAACGTCGGAACAGTGTGAAGCCTGCATTACGGGCCCGGTGCACACTAAACAAGTATAGGTCTGTATTTCTTACCTATCCACACTACTGCAGCTGATATGCGGGCATTTCGGATTGTTCGGTACACGCGTGATTTGAGTGGGTGAGCAATTGCCAGAAATCGGTCGACAGTCAACAAGCATAACATCAATACAGAAACAGTACTAGCAGCCTATGGAAAAATATACAAAAACAAGAGAGAAAACAAACAATAAAGTAGGGTCAGTAATTTCCTTCCCTTCGGGGGTATAATAATTACAAGAAACCGAAGAGGAAGGACAAGAAGAAGAAAAAAGAAGATGATGAAAACGAAGGGGAAGAGGAGATGCAGTTTAAATATGAAGGATGTTGAACACTCTCTGAAACAGTGCAGTTTCAGAAAAGAGAAATGAAATATAACAACTTACCAGCTGACAGTAAATCACTATGATCCTTTCTATTTCAGAAATGCTCATCTGTATAATTCCCGCAATGAATTGATATAAATCTCCACAGTTCAAAATAATTAGAGAAGACATGTCGGTGATCGCAAGATTCAGAATGTAGAAGAATGGTACGTTCTTTCTGTCCATGTGACAACCCACGATGACGATAATTAAGGCGTTGCCGATCACACCGATGAGAGAAATGATGACGAATATAGGGAATAAGATATGCAGAGAATCTTTTATCAGTTGGCAGTACTCGTCTTGTCCCAGGTAACAGACACTAACATTGCTAGTTGTGGCTGTGTTATAACTGGGTACCGATTGGAACGTGGACAATGTTGTGGAGGCCGCCATCTTGTTTCCCCAACTTCGTAGAGCGCTACAGTGAATACTGAATGGTCGAGTCAGAGGCAAATAGCTGTTGTTAGTCGTGTTCCAGAAAATTGAATGACCCTTGGCACTGATCAATCCTGTCGCCTTTAATGTGCCAAGTCTAAGGCCTTGGACTACCTCAAAACGAAAAAAATATATACCCATATAACTTCAGCTTCTTTTCCTATGACGTAGAGACAATAATCCTTGTACATTTAATTTGATCCGCAATTCGAATGCGTGAATTTTTATTATGGTATCAATTAAAGACGAGGTCTGTCTTTACGGAATTTGATACATGTATACAGTTGACTTACACTGAAGTATACATAAAAAGTTATGCGTCTTAATTCCAGAAGCGGGTATATTAAAACACGTTCATACATTTCCTTGTATATTGGTTTTCGTTATTCTTTCCGAATTGTCTATACCTGCAACTTTATTGCCTTGTGGCGATTGCAATGCATAATGGCCTTGGTTTTGGTATTACGATCGGTAAATAGTCTAATGCCACTTTCAGCAACGGATATCCTTCATCAATATCGAAATAATGAATAATTTTTATAACATGTATAATGTGTGAAAGGATCGGACTTTGTTTTTGTTAGGGTGTCAGCCGTATTGTCATTTGAGTATTACGTGATTTACTGTCACACAAGGTTATGAATTACGTCTTCATTCAAATCAAATATCTTTACAAACGTAGACAATTTAAAGGTTATAATTCCAAGCATTTAACTCTTTGCATGCTGAACTTATTCTGAGGGGCTAATAATGATGGCTTTGCAAATATTGCCTTCCTTAGTGCACCATTGATACTGGTAATTATTCTATAGATGTTGCTCAACTCTTAACTTGCCAAAGTTGCAGATCTGCACCAAATAATACACATAAACTCCATAGAACTTTAAAATCCTCTGGCATGGTAAGACTTAAGCATTATGGCTATTTGTTAGCTTTTCTAGTACAAATGTGACGGAAAAAAGTTGTTGAATTTGATTGTACGAATGTGCAAAATTGCAACATTCGCGTGCAAAGAGTTAACGTGTCGAACGTTTTTAATGGTGCCACATTGAGCAGCATTTCTACTCTCTAAGAAATAATGAGTGGAGGAGTGAATTTCAAAAAATAGTGAATTTAGGGTGAATTTGAAGTGAATTTGGAGTGAAATGTGTGTTTTTCACCCGGAGATTTCGAGTGATCCTTGAGGTCACTCGATAATAGTTGAAAAACACCCATTTTCACTCCAAATTCACTCCAAAGGCTCTAAATTTACTCTCTTTTAAAATTCACTCCTCATAGAGTGAATAATTTTACTCATTTTTTACAGAGTAGTGCAGTGTCAACTCCAAACTGCTACATGTAGAACTTTTTTTTAACGAATACATGCAGGAGAAATGTGCTAGTTGTGGAGGAAAGTATACCATTTCAAACATTTTAATTTTAAGTTTGTTCAGATTTCACAAGAAACAATATATATCACAAAATATATACAAACATTATAGGCTTTTAACATTTCTCAAAATCTTTGTCATAGACTCTCTTTGGTCATCGCCATCGTCGGTGTACTCAACAACGCCTTCGTGGTCGCTGTCGTTTTGTTTTTCGCGGACAAGAAAACCATCCCCAAATTTGTAAGAAATTATTAAGCTATTAGTTTTATGATATATTTAGTGAAAACGTCTTAAGAAAATAAAAAAAAATAAAAAAATATTTCCGCACTGTTATACTTTTTATGTTGTTGGCATTAGCCTATTGGGTACAGTTTGTGGCCCAAAATAGTGACTTGTTAAGAATAAATGAGTAGAAGCCTAAATGATCACGGTCTTCAAGGTCGTTGATTTGTCAGAATCTCGGCCTTTGTTGATTTTATGTTACTGAGTTATTATAAGGGATTTTGTTTTCTTTTATTTTTTTATAATCCACCTTCACTTTTGATATCTGTGCGTGGATCAGTTAAAATCATGTAAAATTCCACTACTGTACAGGAGCAGATCCAGAACAAAAAAATGGAAGGGAGGGGGAGTTACCAGATTGAATGGTGGGTAAAGTTTTCTTTACTAAAGTTAGTGTTCATAATCACAACACAACGCCATATTGTGGGTTATCTTTCAACCCACACAAAATGTAAAGTTGGAATCATTCAAATGTCATTTTTTTTTCAGTTTAGTGACTCATTTACTCATGTTTATTGTACATGGGGCGTGACAGTGTGTGACGTTAATACCATTTACATTCAAGTGCGCACACGGCGTTTGGAAAAGGTCGCAAGAATAGGTATTTAGCTTCCCGACACGGTGGAACGGGGAGCTATAATCTTCCACTATAGCTGATATCTTTACGACCGGCGTCGTTGGAAACTTGCAGGGATATATATGACAATTTAAATACCTGGAAAATGTCGTAAATTTACAGACAACTAAATAAACGACGTGATAGAACTCTATTTTGCTTACCGTGCTGATATGACACCCGCACAACTTCCGTGAAGGTGGCGTGTACGTCTTGCATGATTATCATTAGTTCACCGTTGCCTCCATACAGTGTACATAAGTTGTATTGTTTTCTTAGTGGTCATGCACTTTCTAGCAAAATTCGGAAAAAATGATTATTTCTCTTCGGTATGTCCTTCACCAGTTCACGAGCAAGATATGCAAAATAAAACATTTTATTCGTTGAAATGTGTGATATTATTTCATCAACCTTCATTACAAAGGGAGAGAGAAAAAAACAATATAAGATTAGTTATCCGGCAAAAAGGCCCTAGCATATGTTCCCGACAGAAGGGCGTTAACAGTATTTTTGTCTAATTTGAGAAATATTGCCTCGTTTGATATTTGCACATAACAGACTGACAGAAGGATCACACTACTTTGAATTCATATGAAAAGAGCCAAGGTTTTCAAGATAGAGGTGATTAAAGGTTAAGGCCCTTCTGCCTGCAACATTTGCTAGAGCCCTTCTGCAGGACTTTCCCGTTTGTTGACCCAGATAATAAGGCGTCAATTTATTATTATTCTCGTGAAATAAATCGACTGTAAATTTTGATTTTTCCCTCGACTTCCTTTTCTGAACAGAGATGCGAGGTCAGGATGTAAAAAAGACAACAAAAAAACCTTGACTTCGATTTCGTCGGCGTCATTGTCATTATCGTAACAATAATGTAATGTAAAACTTGTACTTTTATACGAATCAAACTGGGATAGAGTACCATTGGATTATGTATACGACACAGAGCGGAAATGATCAGGGTAATAACTGTTGGAAATTCGCGGAAATGTTTAATTGCGCCATAAGTGTTTACGAATTTGTAGTGGCGTTATATAGGTGAAATTAGTGCTAGGCGGCAAGCAGCTTCAATTTGCGCCCCTTTCCATATCAATTTCTAAGCGTCTTTTAATTTCTTTCATGGTCTAGGAGTTTTGCAAACCATTGGTCACTGGAACTAAACCGTCCGTTTTGGCACAATTCTTTTTGCCATTGTTAACAAATTCTACAAGCTTGATATACTTATTGAACACGAGATTTATGGATAATCAAAGAGTGTGTGTTTAGTCCCCACACAATAGCATTAGACAATGGCTATGGATAGTGAATAAAGTCTAGCAGTCGCCAGGCTGCTTACTAATGAATATTAATAAAGCATTTATCTAACATGGCTGTAGTAAGAGATTGGCATACCAAGGTTTCTACGGTGCGCGATTCACCATGTCACCACCGTTGTCTATTGCTATTGTGTGGGGACTAAACACACACTCTCACACACACCATTTGATTTCTGTACAGTTTCAATTTTGTACAGGTGACTATTGAGCAAAATCTGAAACCTAACTTTTTTAAATAAGCATTAATTACATAAAACTGAATATTGATATCTTATTCAAACCACTTCCACCATAAATGTTCATTATTCAACTGCAACTATACTCAATGCCAGTATAATCTGGTGTATGTTTTTTGTGTTATTAAGTACTAAAATTAACAAATCTTATTTTTAACACCTAGTACGTATGTAGACCAAAATCGTGGAATTTTCAGAGACTGCAGTGCAGTCTGACATGTCAACAGACGGAGGGATAAGGGACATTTTCCCTTTTGATTGAAATGTGAGGGGGACATCGCATCATTCCAACATTCCAACCTTTGAGAAGGGGGATCGGAATCATACAGAGGCACAAATTGTTGAAAAAGTCCCTATATAATCTGATAATAGGAGAGGAAAACAGCCTCGCAAACAAACTTTTGAGAAACTGGTCACATTCTTGGTGGTACAATACATGAATTGCAATTGCTTGGAACCCATGCCACACAATGCGTAACCTATCGCTCTGACTGTAACTACCTTGTGAAACCAGCATATCTAATTTATGGAATCGACATCGGGTAATGAGAATACATAAGTATTAACTGAGTAGTATCAACTGACAAATTTATTAGTTTTCCGTCTAGAAATATCTCTTTGTAGTTGACAAAACACGCAAATGATTTAGGTGCTAAATTATAGATCTTATATCATAAGTCAGCGGATTTTAACTGGTTGATTTAGTACATGAAAAATACAATGCAAACTCTGTGTGAACTGCACGTATAATATACGTCATAAACAATGGAGATTAAAAAAAAAGATATCATTCATACTACATTACCCTTTGAATGTTAGAATTTCAGTACATCACCATTATGTAATGTAGACTTTTACATTTTCGACATTGGTTGCTTTTTTTAAGTATTAAAACGATTTGGTTCGAGAGGAATACAAACATAATGATACAGAAAAAACAGATAATGTACAAAATGTACTCAATTTTTTTATATATAAGCTGCGAGTGGCAAGTTTGTATTTGTTCGTGTCATAAAACAGTTCTGGGAACAAAACAACATTCACGTGTATGTTTATTAGTTACGTGAATTTCTCTTCTGTCGGATATGTATGGAAATTTGAAAATACTCAAATATATAAATTGCAAACATTAAGTTATTCATAAATGTACATGTTGCCAAAACTCTCTAATTTTCACTCTTTGTTGCCTCAGTCTATGTAACAAATTTAGCCAGTAAAATGGGTATACATATTGAAACAAAATTGCCGAAACATGCATTTATTCTGTACTATTTTATTTTCAATTGGAATATCCGTATCTTTAAAAATCTTGTCAGATATTACTTACTAGTAAAAGAGGTTGACGTAAGAGATAGTTGCAGGTATATTCGAGAATAAAAATTAATAAACAAAATGATGAAAGAAGGATAAATTTGAGATGAGGAGCAGTAACCATTTTTTCCAAAACAATGTGTATAACAAACTTTATTGCCAATTACGCCTTATGCATTTGTAGCGCGATTTTTGCATTGTCAAAGTGACTGAAGGCTGATTCGTATCGGTATGACATTGTGTTAGATAAATTTCAAAGAAAATGTCTGTAAATTTATAGCGACCCAAGGACAAGTTTCCTGAAATAGTTCGTCGATCTCTGCATCGCATTTCCTACAAATTCATTTGCCAGATATTATTTAGGCATCAGTCCATACTCCATATCCATATATAAAGCACCCTAAATATTTGTGAAGTGAAAAGGTAAGGATAAGCCTTTTGTAGTCGAACCTGCTAGACAGTGGCGACATTTCTACATATGTATCCACAGTTCAAAAGATATTACGTCTAAAATAAGCATAAGAGTCATGCCTGATCCGCCACTGGACTTACATGTATCTGCATGGAGCTTCGACTACGAGTTCGCTGCCCCCATCGACAATGGCAGTACCTGTTATTTGGGAGAGGATAACTACTGTCAGGTGATGGCGAGAGCATCGTACATCTTCTTCCCAATCTTTACCGTCATCGCCATCGTCGGCGTGCTCAACAACGCCTTCGTGATCGCTGTCGTGTTGTTCTTCGCGGACAAGAAAACCATACCCAACTTCTACATTCTGAATCTTGCTGTCACCGATATGGCTTTTCTCGCTATCTCGCATGGCGGCCAGTTGTATGAGTTTTCCATGATCGTTGGAATGAGACAACCCTCTGCAGTCGAGAAGTTTATTGCCTCGTACATTAGAGCGGTGAGTAGAAACCATTTCTTCTCTCGAGCGCTCTCCCTTTCTTATCAATCTATACAAAAAAGTGGATTTTACCGAAAGTTGGTTTGAGACTAAAATGTTCATCTCCATCAATTACCCGAAGACACACGTTGACATTGTGATAGGCCCATTATAAACATAATTAAACTGTGATATCTGACCTACATGATGGTGTTTGAAAGGACCAGTACACAGCATAAAACACAAAATGTTATACATTTGTGCTGTCACGAACCCAATAACATATATATTAGTACATGAAATAATGTCTGGTATGGGGACAAAATTATATTGCTGTTACACGGCAGCCTTTGGTAGAAAACCGGAACAGCTGTTCATCAATTTTTTTATTTTTAAAAGCACTGAATGGTCGTTTTGAATTGCAATTTTTGACACGCTCCGCGCGCAAAATTGAATTATGAATTATTGAATTGATTATTTATGTTTAGTTGTATATTTTCATAATTAGCGAATACAGATTGAACAAAATGTCCCATGAGATCTAGAAATTTGCCAATGAATCGTCCAGCCCACATTAACCACTCACTGAAGCGTGTACGGATGTATGTCATGGCTAGTTTTGGTTTAGGGGTGCCATGGCCCCACACCACTAATTCAACCCGCGCAATGCTTCGGGGGAAGGCAGTACAAAGATGATGTCATGGTATTGATACATTAAAAAAATCATTAAAAATAAGTAGAGGGGAAATTGTCACCATTTGTGATTTTATATATTCTTTGAGGACAATAGGTTCTGCAGGGTGTACACAAGTTGGATAATTCAGGGTTTTTGTATTTTAAAAGATTTTTTAATTGCTATCTTGCAAGGTTGCTGTTTTTAGCATTTAGCAGGGAGAATACAAGGTTAGTCTTGTATTAAGGGTTAGCTTATGGCAAAAAAGCACATAAATTTTACCTTCATTTCATTCGATTAAAAAAAAATACAATTCGATTAATGATGAGGAGACGTTTTGGAAGTTGCTCCAAAGCATAGATTTCCATGGGACGGTGGAAGGGTGCTGTGCGACCTCATCATTATAGACTGAGAGTATACCTCGGCCCTTCTGGTCATATCGTTTTATAGTTTGAGTATGTTTTTTTATATATATTTTATTTATTGATCTATTCTATTTTGTCTGGGGGGGGGGAGGATGAAATGACGTTGTCTCCTGACCCACAATCTATTGAGATAAACTTTTCATAATAGTTATAACTCTACATGATAACGTTTTGCATTTTTAAACCGTAACCTTTGAATTTCTGAAAATGTCGTTCTTGATTGTCCCATATTTTACAGGCTTCTTGTTTCGTGACGTGTGCAATGTTGTGTTCACTGACGATCGATCGATACATTGCCATCGTTCACGCGATCAAATCTCGAAAGTATCGCTCCATAAAGGCAGCTCGAATTGCAGCAGCAGTGGTATGGACAGGTAAGATGGAAGATACGGATTGAAGCTTGAAACAAGACTACACTACGATCGGGCTAGTTCTGAACGCATAAACCAGTCAGACAAATGGTACGAGTACCTCGATAACAGTTCGTGTATTCGTGCCGACTTGATAGCGTGTAGTCTTGGTTCAAGCTTTTATCACGCTGCAATCCCATTGATATTCATCTTCTGCGATGAAATTGGGCTTTAAATTTGAAATTGAATATTTTTGGTCGATGTTTGATATTAATTTTCCGTCCTAACAGGACTAAAAAGCTATATGGGTATACGACAAGGTTCAAGATTCTACCACCATTTGACTGCCAAATACCAAAAATATGAACTGTATGTTTTCATAATAAAAGATATGTTTTTTAGACTGAAATTTTGTGCTGAATTCATTTCTGAAGTAAGAAATGCAAAATATGCTTTCGTTTTTTAGATATGTCATTTTTTTTTTTGGGGGGGGGGGTATGTTGCAGTGAAGCTACTGGGCATATGTAGTCTCCATTCTAGACCATGCATCTTTTTTGACCTCCATAGTACACTCACTCTAAGACTGTTTTACCTCCGGACATACTTACTATACCGTAAATCAAAACTCCTGTTTTATTCAAAGCAGTTGACTGAAGATAGTAGTTTCCTTATCAATATAAAGACGGGTTAATGTACACGTAAATGTCTGGAAGCCAGACTAAGGCACATGTTGCCTTTAGACCAGTTTCATAGTAAATGCATACTTTATGCCTACCATTCTGTTTGACAAAGTTTGCTCTTAGCAACCTGACAGCTGGCTGGAGGCTTGCCAGACATAGCAACAACTAATGTATGTATATTGCATTTTTGGCATTGCAAATGCATTCATAAGAACAGGTGGGTAGTTTAAGAAGAGTAAATATCTAGATTGTACAGGGTGTGTTTTTGATATTTGTTTCCAAAATCAGTAAATTTAAATTGTTACAAAATTTATTTTGAAAAAAGTGTGAGGGCTACTGTGTCAGAAATGGGTAGTACATTGAGCATAATTGATTAAATTTTCAGGCCTGTGGCATGATTAGTTTTCCTAAAATATATTTTTTTTTAACAAATGGCCTGATTTTTTCACACTTTGGGGTGGGTGTAGCATTTGTTTACTGAGATTCCCTCCGCCAAATTAAGTATCTTAAAGGCAGTGGATCTCATTTGCAAATCCCCGCAGTAATTATCTAGAATTTGAAAAAATGCGAAAGAAAAACAATAGCCGTCTAGTGTACGTTCTAGGGTAGGATTTTTTTTCGCGGGAAAAAATTTAAATCAGAGTCTAACGGTTACTATAATTCCACTAAAACTGAATTTCTTGCTTCTATATTTGCTAAAGGTTGCCAGATGGCATTTTCTCCTAAATCCCATTGTATTATACAATGTTAATTTTTAGGCATGCAAAAGAGATGCCCTGCCTTTAAAGCCCAAGTATAGTTTTGGTCGATCAGACAAATTTTGGGTCAATCTGTCACAAAGTATTCTGTTGTCACCCCAGACATCAGAAAACAACTTCATACCTACATTAAACTGTTTTTTATAGTAACACATTATGATGTTTGAATTAAAGGAGATTATCTAGCGTTATGTACATTACCTATGTCGCCCCCCCCCCCGGAGATTTTACATTTTGAGTAATTTCTCAAAAAATGGGACAGTTTCAGAGCGAGCAATTTTCGGGGTATTTATAAATCATATAGGTGTATCTAAACAACATAATTGCAGAGAATTTCATTTTTTACTATTTACCAAAACTAAACTTGGGCTTTAACTGAAAATACATCACCATGATGTAAGGAAAGACTGGCACGTGTTAATTTTTGTCCTTGGATTCAATATCGTTCCTTTAAGAAATGCAGGTTATTTGCTGCTGCATGGCTTATGTTTCTTTTGTAGAATTAGTATATCACATCCGGTTACTCAAGACGAGTTAAAGTTCGTCATACCACAAGGTCAATGCCAACAATGCCAATTTGCATACTCCTTGAAATGCTCAAGGCCGTATAGTGACTTCGATATATATCTTTGTGTACAGTAGTCAGCATTGGTCTATCAGTTTATGTAAAGGATGTAGAGTTGCAAGATCAAAACTTTCCCCTAGCTTTTTTTTTTCGGGGGGGGGTTGGGGTGGTCGTTTTAGGGGACAGGCTGAGTTTGATGTGACTAATAAACATGTTCGACGGTGTATTAAACACACTATTTAACATTGTACCATTTTTTTTAAATTGTCAAACTATGACATTTGACCTGATAGTGTTAAAATGTAAAAAAGTAAACACCGTAGAACAAAGGCATTTAGACAGTTATGCTGTCACTATCAAAATATAGACGTATGAATATCAGCATATGACTTAATCTCAGGTGGAGAAAAGGTCTATGACACAGCAATGTGAGGGAAGTGGAATGGTCTCAATGAATTTAACTTTATAATATTACTTAATGATTTCTTTGAAATACACCTTTTTTCAGGGCTTCATTTCTGGACCTTATTAGAGACACATAGCATGAAAGATTACATAGCTCAGGGTGTTTTTTATTTTTTCACACGAAACATTGTTAAATTGTGCCTTTCACTGCCTTTAAAGGTATTGGCTAACATTTACCACAGTTAAAAAAATCTGAGCAACATGATTCCCCATGCTACCAGTGTCTTTGATGAGGCCTAAAAATGAAGCCCTGAAAACTTGTATTTCAAAATGATGATTTAGTGCTTCAAAAAAGTGAAAATCGTAGGTTGACTGGATTCACTTGCCCATTTCCTCCCATAGACTTACTGTGTGTACACGTAGGCTATTAAAACTCGCCCCGAGTTTTAATTGTTTATTCATGCATAACTTGCCATTGGCAGTGTAACTTTCCAAACTTTTGTATTCTAGGGTGTTTATTTGTCCATATGAACACTACTATGTACTTCAGATATCAAAGTTTGACAATTTTTTAATTTGAAGCTCCACAATGTTAGCCTATCACTTTAAGTGATAATGACATGACCGGGATAATTTTTTTAAGAACTTAATAAAACCTACACTTCAAAAACTGGGGTGTTAGATTTAACACCAAAGATGTTGCACAATATGAATACCGGAAAAATGTTGACATTTCAACACCCTTGGTGTTAAATCCAATGTTTTTAGTGTTTGAAATAATTCGTTTGGTGTTAAAATAACAACCGTGGAGTTAAAATTTTACACCACGTCTGGTATCTATATTGTGCACCATGAGTGTTAAATTTATCACTCCATTTTTTTTTCAGTGTACACTAGTATCTTACCCCGACTATCTCATCTTTGTTCCTTTACAGTCAGTTTGATAGCGCCCCCACCGCTCTTCATCGATGGATTTTTGCTGGACGTTGCCCGAAAAGAAGCGAGCATCTCATCGATGATAAAAGTCGTCGTCATGGTGATAGTAGCCTACGTCATTCCCGTGATTATCGTGGTCTTCTGCTACACCGCTATCCTAAGGACCGTCTGGCGGAAGAAATCCGAACGTGCCGCCTTTTCGGTCGCCACCACCCAAGACTTACGAAGATATCAGCGAAATATGATTATCACACGCGCTGTCGTTATCGTCGTAGTGCTATTCATCGTGTGCTATGGATTTTATTTTGGGGTCCTGGTTTGGGCAGTATTTAAAAAGGGTGATGGAAATTTTCAGACGGTGTATTTCTTGTTGCAAATAGCTGATCTTTTGACGTATTTCAGCAGTGCCGTTAATCCATTCGTTTATTGTTTCATTCAGCCAACATTTAGAGGTCATTTTAAAGCTCTCTTGAAGAAAATGTTTCCATGTGTGCCTTTCTTATTTACAAGATTGAAATCCAAAACCATCTCTGATCAAGTTAATTTAGATTTAAGTCGATTTTGATTTGTCTGGTCATCAAAATTTTACGCATTTTTTTTCTCAAAAATCCTGACTATTCGAAATATTTTACTGCAATTCCTCAAATATTTTAAATAGTTTGCAATTTGCGAAATTGATTTTAAGTTATTGACAATTGCAATAAATATCATAAAACGAATAATTTAATGAATATGTTTGCCATAACGTGACTCACAAAGTGTTTCGAAGCACTTGCTTTTTGTAATGAAAATATAATTACTTTTTCGGTACTTCCTGTATTTGGTTTGTTCTACATTACCTATCTTTGTTGTATAAGGTTGTTTCTACGTACATAAAGCATTGGATTTTACTTTCTCTATTATACATGTATAATAAATATGGATATAATACATTCTGTACGTATTATATGAGCTTAGTTAAAAAAAAATCCACTGTAAAGCCCAAGTAGAGTTTCGGTCGAAAATACAACCTTGTCATCATCCTTTCACGAAAGTATTCTATTGTCACACCAGACATTGTTTACAGTGACAGATTGTGACTTTTAAAATATTGCAGAGCAGTTAGAAGTATGTACTTATGGCAAAGCCGTCGGGGCCCCTGGCAGCTTTATTTCACATCAGTCAGTTTCAAATAAAAACACAAAGATGGACGAGTTTCAAAGCGTACGGTTGTCAGGGCATTGTCAGACCGATATATGTCCATCTAAAAAAAAAAGCAGAAAATTCAATTTTTCACCACCAAAACTATACTTAGGTTTTGAAGACTTTGGATGAACATATATGGGACATTTCGTACTTGCTTGCGTAATTTGGCTCACAGTTTTTGTTATTATGAGCTGGATAAATAGGTAGTCAATGCAATGATGTTTCATAACTTATTTTAAGTTCTTCATAATAATAATCTCTATTATATCCGTCATTGATAAGTTTCTTGATACCTGGTTGGTCAATTGCGCATCATGTGATTAATGATATTCCCAGTAGATTCATTGAGGTGTCGCCCTTGTGACGTCAATTCAGAAATAGTCGACTATTTGGGTTTTGACGTCACACATAATGACGTTAATACCCAAATAGTCGATTCACGGCTTGTAACTCAAGTCAGAAAATAACACCCTCGTTAAAAACGTGTCGCAATTGTGTCCCAATAAACTTTAAAAAAAATGTTTCAGTGCTTTTTTTGCCATTTTGCACGCTCACTGAGTCTAGTAAATCTTGACCAAACATGTTTTGTAAAGGAAGACAAATTTTGTGGAGGAAGTATATGTAATGTTTTAATGTACCGTACGCTATTTTTTTCCCGTGCGCGTGAAAGACATTATTGCGTGCTACTTCCGTATGGAAGTCTAGAAAAGCTTAAAATTAACACTGGGCTAGATTCGTCAAGTTTGAGTTTTGGTTACAGTTAAAATACGAATGAGGATGAAATAAGTGTTTATACAGTAGGTTTATGAACTAGGTATTCGACTTATTAGAGTAAACGTTTATGGAATTGTATCCATGTCCGTACCGCAAATAAAAGTATCGCGCAGCTGTATGCCGTGCAAAACACACGTACTCGCAGGGTACCGCAAGTAAATTTTCTTGCCCCCGGTTTTTTTTTTTTTTACTTTGTGTAGTTTCCCTGTTATTCGATGACGGATATAAAAGAAATATGTCCTGTCTTGAGAGTCTCTGTTTGAAACAATGACGCCCTCGGTTACTTTGAATGTTAACTATTTTCCCTCGGGGCTGCGCCCCTCGGGAAGATAGTACAGTCCACGTAACCTCGGGCTCGTCATAGTTTCAACCAGAGACTCTCGTATCAGTACATATTTTTGTATTGTTCATATTGACTGGATGACACGGTGGAAGAGTTCTGTAATGGACGAGGCAGCTGAGTAGGCCTATCTAGGAGTAGTCTACATTTCTTGTCATCCGTAACAAGTTGTATTTATTGTTACGGAAAACAAGTCAAAATAAATTATTTTAATAAAAAAATACTTGATGTTTTGCTTGTAGTGAGATTACTTTGGCGAATTTTAAATTCATCCCACAGAAAAATACCCGGAATTATAATCAATGAGTGTTACGAATTCGTATTTATATTCTGTAAGAAAGATGTAGAACATATCATAATTGACTAATTTGTCATTTGGATGGTTACCAATAACATTGCTCTATGGAAATACTGACAATTTTTGTCGAACCCACCGAGGTGGAGGGAGACTAGGGGATCACTGTGACGTCTGTCCGTCGGTCCGTCCGTCGTCCGTCCGTCCGTTACGCTTTCAAAAACTTGAATAACTCTGTACTAAATGCTCCAATTTCAATGAAACTTGGACGGAAGCTTGATCATACAAACCTTCAAATTTTGAAGTATGAGAGGGTCACCACAAGGTCAAAGGTCACCGGCAGGGGTCAATGACATTTTTAGCCCAATGTCAAGTTTTTTGAGCAAGTTCCGTTTATGGCCTATAACTTGCCTCCATGTGCCCAATTGAGACCGAAATTGGGTGGTAGATGTCTCATAGGGAGCTGAAGGTCACCACAAGGTCAAATGTCACCGGCTGGGGCAACGACCTTTTGAGCCCAATGTTTGATTTTTTGAGCAAGTTTTGTTTATGGCCCATAACAGTGCCCCCATTTGCCCAATTGTGACCAAACTTGGGTGGTATATGTCTCGTAGGGAGCTGAAGGTCACCACAAGGTCAAAGGTCACTGGCAGGGGTCAACGACCTTTTTGAGCCTAATCTTAAGTTTTTTGAGCAAGTTTTATTTATGACCCATAACTTTGCCCCCATTTGCCCAATTGTGACCAAACGTGGGGGGTAGATGTCTCATAGAGAGCTAATGGTCACCACAAGGTCAAAGGTCACTGGCAGGGGTCAGTGACCCTTTTGAGACCAATGTTAAGTTTTTTAAGCAAGTTTCGTTTATGGCCCATAGCTTTGCCCCCATTTGAGCAATTGTGACCAAACTTGGGTGGTAGATGTTTTAATGGGAGCTGAAGGTCACAAAAGGCCAAAGGTCACCGTCAGGGGTCAACGACCTTTTTGAGCCAAATGTTAAGTTTAAGCAAGTTGCTATGTACGCGAAACTGGGCGAGACACATTTTGGCTACCACCTTGTTATTTATCGGTACTTTGCAACCAGATTTAGGACAAATCAAATTTCAAATAGAGAGTATATATTTCAAAATTAATTTCATGAAGTTTATTTACATAGAGCACGTTAACATAATGCATATATACCTGTGTCTTTTGACGAAAACAATATTCTTTAAACAAGTTAAAGAAACATTCCTTTAACAAGATATAGGTCATCGGCTTTGTTTGTGGCCCATCAAATGAAAATGTAATAATTTTTTATAATATATTGTATTCGAAATCAAGAGAGGGTTGTTCTCGTGTGAAATCATAGAATTAACAAGAATTGCAATGTAAAGATGGCGACATATATCTTTAGAGTGACTAGGTTTCGGTATTAGAAAAAAAAAACAAATTTGGATTAACTGAACCCACGTGAAACGCATCGTTTCACATGTTTTTTTGTTTAACCATCTGATCCAAATGTATATTGTCTTTGATAAGATGTAAACACCAAGCAAATCGAAGTATCAAACGATTATTTAGTGCTTTTTAAAAGTGAAAATTAACGATCAACCATTCCAATTTCCTCCATAGAATATTGTATTATAAAAGTTTTGTCACCAGCACATCATTCATATGCCGATATTTATCTGTACATATTTTGCTAAAGTGTAAAAAGCGTGTTTAGCAATATTAAGAAAGTGATGACCAAGATGTGTGTATGATGTGTTTGTTTAGATTTTTGACACTTCGTGTTTAGAATTGGATACCAATTAGTGATTTGGAAAACGACATTTAGCCTCAGCACATGTCTACAAAAAATGCGTTTAGAAAAGCGCTTACTCACTACAGCTTTTACTTTGTAGTGACAACATGACTGTCTGAAGTTGTTTCTTCTGGGTTGTTTGTTTGTCCATTTAAACACTAAGATAGATAAATCAAAGTTTAATATTTTCATGAAGCTTCTACAATTTAATGGGAATGACTTTAATTTCTGTGGAAAATTCTCCTTTCATCGCATTTTTTTAAATGTGCACGCATAACAGAATTTGAGTACTTTTTAAATGTAGGAAACAAGAGGCTATTCGAAATTTCGTTTATGTACATGAATATATTTACATTTACATCATTGTGAAATGTATTTTTGAATATTCATCTATTCAGCCCAATAGTTTTCCAAACGGAAAACAATTGCATTAAAATATATACGTTTATATTAGATGGCTTATACAGTTACAAAAAAGTGATTAGTCCACAGCTCGTCACATGATACAGTTTGCGAGGATTGTAAATGTTATATTTTCCCCAACTGGTGAAAAGAATATATTTTTCTAATGTCTGGCGCCCTCTTACGGTTCAATACCACCCATGCGTGTGTGTGTTGGCTATGGAGAAAGCTTCACCGTGCGACGCAAACCGCTGAAAGTACCTTTTCCCCTTAA
>JZLH01S0622805.1:37571-52274 GCA_001188425.1 Eucidaris tribuloides | reverse complement strand
GCTTGCATGAAGATTGAATATATGAAATAAGTGACTATACATGGTTCAAAATGTGAAAATTAAAACTATTTTGATGTTGCATCACTGTAATTTGCTTGGACTCTATTTCTAGTGTTTGTCATGCTCAAAACTAAATTGTTTTAGTCAAAGATGTTTGAAGTTTGAGATGTAGTAGTGAACAGACTCATTACCATAACAACACAACACATCACATCACATCACATCACATCACATCACATCACATCACATCACATCACATCACATCACATCACATCACATCACATCACATCACATCACATCACATCACATCACATCACATCACATCACATCACATCCCATCCCATCCCATCACATCCCATCCCTTCCCATCCCATCCCATCACGTCACGTCATGTCACGTCACTCACTCACATCACATCACATCACATCACATCACATCACATCACATCACATCACATCACATCACATCACATCACATCACATTCCATCACATCACATCGTATCTCACTGATAACGTGGGCCCCTTTATTTCATATTTTCCAGCCCAACCTATTACGGCAAAGTAAATCTGTTAACCCTGTATACTCCCCTCCAAATGTGGATGGAAGATTTGGTGACACATTTCCTATACTGACTGCCCTCATTCCAACAACTCATGTGCAAACATAAACATATAGCTCTACATTAAAGACACTGACATTAAATTCACAACAAATCATTCACGTCCGGAACCCAAATGTATGATGTTTTAACATCTTTTGAAATGAATTACAGATATTCTCTTTCACACGCGCAGATTTACAAGTCTTACCTCTGAGATGCTTTCTTTAATTTATGAGAAAGCTGAAATGCAATTCACCGTGTCGTCTGCTGTCACACACAATTGATGGATATCAACCGAATCCAAATCTGCGCCGCTATTATCTGATATCGTTTGGCAATGTAAGCTTACGTGCATGATGTTTTAAGATCAATTCATCTCCTTTTCAGCTTTAAAACGGTTAAACACATGAACTTGAATCCATGCAAAGCGAGGTCGAGAGATCACATTTACGCAGACGACTTGAGAGCGGGGCGTGTTGACATTGAGCGCGCGAATCGCCTGTAATAATAATGTTGATGATGTGTGTCAGAGAGACGGCATCTAGACGTGAGCTAAAGAAGATCGACAAGAGTCCAGCGCGATCAGGAAGCATATCGACATTTAGAAACGAATACGTATTACCTTTATCGTCAGCCGACCCGACATGGATTACAGTGAGACTGAAATTCTTTGCAGACGTGACACGTACAGCAATAGTCTCGAGTACACTGACCTGTGTGTACCTATACGTGATAAAACGTCTGCTCGACGTAAGGACTGCCAGTATAATATCGAAGTTTTATGCATCGTGTGTATCTACATTTTATTTGTTTGTATAGGTAATACTATAGTCGATATTTATTTATTATTCATTCACGTTCTATATAAAAGCAGGGTAGTCTAATTCAGTTCCAATAGAAATCGCTCTTCAAGAGATCCCTGCGAATACATAAATAATAAAGGCGAAAGAAGCAGAATTTACCTAGTATTTCCAAGTAAAGACCTATTAATTTCACGATTTATCTGCCAAATAAGTAAAAACAACGTCAGAAAAGAAACACAATGACGGAAGCAATTTGCAAACGTATACAACCCCTGATGCAATGATACACATCCAGAAAGAAATATCAAAGAGTGATTCTTGTATTTTCCTTCTTAATTTGGACGGTTTTGTTTGTTTGCGTTAGTCTGTTTTTGTTTGATTTAATTTTGATAAGTGTTGCTTTTGTTCGCTTACATGGTTAGGTTACTTTATTTGTTTCGGTTTGGTTTGGTTGGCCAGCGGGTTTAAATGGATTGGGTTTGGGGTTGGGTTAGGTCTATTTGGTATTTTGGTTTCTAAGTTTGATTTTGCTTTACTTTGGTAAGCCTGATCTGGGTTGGTTAGTGGCGGCTTTGGTTTTATCAAATTATTATTTTCTAGTCTTGATTAACTTATTCAATTAAGGTTTGGTTTGATTTGTTTTGTTTTATTGGGTTTGGTTTGGTTTAGTACGGTTCGGTTTGGTTCGATTTCGCTTGGGTGGTCTATATTGTTTTCGTTTAACTATTTTGTAAGGTTTCGTGAAATGGTGTGGATGCTGGTTCGATCTGGTTTGCTTTATATGTATTTAATTCAGGTTGGATTTATTTGTTTTGCCTTGTCTGTGGTTTCAGATAAGACTAGCTTTCTTTTCTTTGTGTTTGTTTTAATGTGATTTCATGTGATGTAACGTATTTTATTCATTTCCACATTAGAACAAATAATACATAGATATTTGAATTTTAAACACAGTGGATTGTTTGAAATGGCCCTTACGAATATCACCAGAATGTTCTAAAGCTATTTCTTATGTTAAAAAGTTGAACAAAAGGGTATTAATTATACCATTATACACAAACGTATAATAGCATAATTAATAGATATACTACTACGGACAGGAAAGTTATTGTATAAGCTGCTTACCAAATTAATACAATTAACTAATTTTTATTAGCTAATTGTAATTGCAATTAAGCATAACTTAAATAGCAATCACTCAGTGCGTTCAAACGGAATTACTGCACTGTGAGAAACATACTACATGCATAAGTATAATTGAAAAAGAATTGCTTGAACGGGCAAAAAGCGCTCTTTGACTTTTAACATTGATTTTGCCGATGATAATGTAGATTTTTTTGTTCAATGTAAGTTTCTGAAGGCACTGTTTAAAGGCACTGTATAACAATGTTTCAATTTAAAAAAAAGTGAGCTACATGATTCCACATGCTAGTGTCTTTGATAAAGTCTAAAAATGAAGCCCTGAAAAAATACAGTTCAAAATGATCATTAAGTGCTTTAAAAGAGTAGAAATCATTTAGAGACCATGCCAGTTTTTCCCCATAGACTGCTGTGTTGCAGATTTTTCTATCGGCCGAGAATAATAAATGTGCCAGTTTTTAGCTGTATATATTTTACCAGTGACGGCATAACTGTCTGAACTTTTGTGTTCTAGGGTGTTATTTGTCTATTCAAACACTGTCAGATATGTCAGATAGCAAAGTTTGACAATTTTTTAAATGGGTCTTCCACAAAGTAATGTAGTGTCTTTAATGTTTATGATTCACACAGACACAGACACACACACACACACACACACACACACACACACTACACACACACACACACACACACACACACACACACACACACACACACACACACACACACACACACACACACACACACACACACACACACACACACACACACACACACACACACACACACACACACACACACACACACACACACACACACACCACACCACACACACACACACACACACACACACACACACACACACACACACACACACACACACACACACACACACACACACGTATATACACACGTACACACACACACACATAAACACATGCATAACACACTGACACACACACGCACACACACGCACACATACACACACACACACACACCTGAGCCGCATGGCCCTATTTTGTCTGATGAGGTGTAAAATTGAAGCCCTGAAAAACACTTCAAAATTATTATTATGCTTTAAAAGGATAACTAGCTTTATTTCCCCTAAGATTGTAGTGTAGGAATTGACCATTCATTTGACGTTCATGATCAAGGAGAGATTTCTTCAAGGATATCATGATAATGACAGCATTACACAATTTTAATTTACAAACTTTTGTATTTTTAGCTGTTTAATTTGAACATCATCACTGGATATTATAAATCTACCGCTGTTTTTTTTTTAAGTCGAGTGTCCACAATGCTAAGCAATGCCTTTAAACTAGACATGAATATCAAATGCGATAAGGTACTAGGTGTTAAAAACAATATTTGTTAATTTTGAAAATTAATAACACAAAAACTGTACAACAGATTATACTGGTATGGAGTATGTACAGCATAATAGTGAACATTTTTGTTTGAGGTGGTTTGAATATAATATCATAATCAGTTTAATGTAATTCATGCTTGTTTTAAAAAGTTAGGTTCAAGATTTTGCCTATTATTAAACCCTGTACAAAATTGAAACTGAACAGATATCAAATGGTGTGTGTGAGAGTGTGTGTTTAGTCCCCACACAATAGCAATAGACAATGGCGGTGAACAGCGCACGGTAGAAACATTGGTATGCCAATCTCTCACTACAGCCAGGCTAGATAAATGCTTTATCAATATTCATTAGTAAGTTGCCTTCTAGACTTTATTCACTATCCATAGCCAATGTCTAATGCTATTGTGTGGGGACTAGACACACACCCTCACGCACACCATTCCATTTCTGTACAGTTTCAATTTCGTACAGGGGGTTGGATATTAAGGAAAATCTGAACCCTAACTGTTTTAAAAAGCATGAATTACATAAAACTGATTATTGATATCGTCTTCAAACCACCTAAACCAAAAATGTTCACTATTATGCTGTAACTATACTCAATGCCAGTATAATCTGCTTTACAGTTTTTGTGTTATTAATTTTCAAAATTAACAAATATTATTCTTAACACCTAGTACAATATCGAATCCATATCCCTGAACTTAGGGACGGCGCCACAGGGGGCAGAGGGGGTAGCCGCCCCCTAAAATTTTCAAATTCCAAAAATCATGGGGGTTTTGCAGTGTAATTCACAAATGTATTTCTTTTCGACATTTTCGCCCCCTCCCCCGTGTTTTCACCCTCCCTAAGAATGATTTTGCGCCGCCCTTGCGTAAACGTATCAATATTATCTTATTATTCAAACATAACATGTTAGGCAGGATTAGGTGACATTTTAGTACAGGTGACCTGGTATTTGGCAACAATTGCCTTGGTGACAAAATCTCAGAAGACGAAGATTTGAGGTTAGGGTTGCCATTGAGTTTATAGTTTACAATAGGGTTAGTGTTAGGGTCAAGGTAAAGGTTAGGGTTAGGGTTATAGTAGGGTTGAGGTTAGGGTTAGGGTTGGGTTAGGGTTCGGGTTGGGTTAGGGCTAAGGTTGGGGTTAGCAGTATAATGTAATGATCGTCGGAGCAATGTGACGTCATGGAACCGTATAATATGACGTTACAGGAGGGTATGAGAGCGTAACTTAGTGAAATGTTAATATTCAGCGGGAAAATTTGTGTTATAAGTTGTTCCTCTTGGATATTTAAAAGGAAAATTTGTGATGCGTATAACAACCATTTTCTCCCAACTAAACAGCAATAGGTAATCCGACCATATGTCGAAACACGCTCTGTAACTACAGTTTAATGAAGATACATGATCATGTTAAACAATATAGTATGGTTAGTTACTCCCAAAGCTAATGTTTTTGTAGAAAATGAGTTCTCTGCTTGAAACTGAATTCATTCGCAAAATCTTATATACTGCACGTTAATTTATTTACATTCTAGGTGCGTTGAAAATATAAAATATTGTCTGTGGAAGTATCTATTGTAAATAATGAATCAACAGATTCTCAATTGAATTCTGTGGCACACAGCTACAAGCCCATGCAACACACATACACACAAACATGCACAAATACACACATACACACACCCACACATACCAAACAATACACACACACACATACACACACAAAAACACAGACACACACAGACAGACACAGACACAGACACACACACACACACACATACACACACACACACTAACGCACTAACACACAGATACATACAGAAAGACAACACGCACACGTACACAAATGCACACAAATAACAAACACAGACACATACATACAATGGATGGTTCTAATAGTTTGATAGTTTTTCACAAAAGCAATTGTGTTGCCTCGTAATTGGCTTTTTCTTTCATCCTGAGAAGTCTACTTTGTATGTCTTCGCGACTAATTGGTTTGATATATTCTAATTCAGATCTAATCACTGGCATGTACTTGTGATTGAATGATTCATTTTTGTAATGTATTTAGTTTCGTAGACTGTGAGGGAAAAGGAAGTATCATACATACTGTATGAAGAATGATGTTACATCATCATCATCATCATCATCATCATCATCATCAATTCATCATCATCATCATCATCATCATCATCATCATCATCATCCTCCTCATCATCATGATCATCATGATCATCATCACCACCACCACCACCACCACCATCATCATTATCATCATCATCACCATCATCATCATCATCATCATCATCATCGTCATCATCATCATCATCATCATCATCATCATCATCATCATCATCATCATCATCATCATCATCATCATCATCATCTCCATCATCAGGCATTGTTCAACCATTGTTGAATGAAGTCCTCAGTCAGTTTCCATTCACTTCTGTTTGCTACCATTCTATTCCACGTTGTTATGTTTGTACGTTTTGTTATTTCATCTCTCCATCTCCTCTTATGTCGACCTCTTCTACTCTTGCCTGTTCTTGGTTGCCATCCTGTGAGTTTCTTAGTCCATCTGATGTCTTGTGTTCTAAATAAGTGCCATTCACATCTCCATTACATTTCCTTATTTTTTTCTACGATATCTTTGACTTTCGTTTTCTGTCGTATGCTGGTGTGTTTCATTTTGTCACGTAATGTCAAATTAAACATTCTTCTTTACACGGCTAGGTTGTTCTGAATTTCTGTTCCATTTCTTTAATTGTAGACCAGGTTTCCGTTTATTGTCAATGTAGTTACATACTGGTCAAAAATTAATCTTCTCATTGAGAGTGGTATTTCATTGTCAATTAATAATTCCTGGTGTACATATTAAAACATCTCAAACCCTCTTTGATGTCCTTGCCAATATTTTTCCTCTTACATGTACTTCATTTTCAAGGTTTGGCCCAAGTATTTATAACTGTCAACATTTTTACACTGTTGAAGATACCTACACACCGGACGAACAGTGCACGACACAACTTGCCGTAGAGGACGCTATTCGTGTATCAGGTCGGGGGTTTCATGAAGCTACTAAACTCCGTCCACTCGACGTACTCCCCTCAATATTGTAGGCAACGTTATCAAAAACAACAACTCTATTCGCAATTTGAGAGTGATTTTTTTTTTCACGACAAGGTTGTACTCCCCACCTCATCTTACTGACTGTGTCATGTATATAGCTCTCCTCATTAAAAACCCAACCATAGCTTAAATTTGGTCAATCAGACAACTTTTTTTATCAATCTTTCACAAAGTATGTTATGAAAGGACATCGAAAACACAATCATAACTTTAATTTTGCATAGTGGACATAAATGCAATTTGGAAATTATCAGAGAGGAGGGATCGGGGTGGGGGGGGGGGGAAGGAACAGTCCGCCCCAAATGAAAAATGGACGGCAAACATATCATTTGCCGCGCCCCCCCAATAATTACAACCTGAAAAATTCATGAAACGTTATAAAAAGCAGACACTACAAAACCATTAGAGTAACATACAAATACGACTAAACGTAAACAATTTTCAATTTTGGGGCGGGCTTTGCGCGCAAAATGTTATATTGCAATTTTGTGCGCGATGCGCGAAGCGCGGCGAAAATTTTGACATAATTATTTCCTCAGTTTTGCCCCCGCCCCCATCCCAAATATGGATCGACGCACCTGGCAACATGTTTCTTCCAGTACGCCTTGAGTATATTAGATTTCGTTCTAGATATTCTGTTTTACGACCATCAGTCATTATGGATGATAATTATGCCACGGGTGTATCTATTATGTAGGACTTTGATCCTGGGTGGGTCGTGATCATAAATTTTTGGACTTTTTCACCGTGAAATACAACAAGTTGTGATTAAAGTGTAAATGATCAGTGCTTTTTCATGTATGTCATTGTGAAAGGGCTTCTCACTTTAAAGACTAATCCAATGGTATATGTATAACATTTTCAGTGTATTTCATGAGAACATAGCTGATAACTGATTATATTATATCAGCTTTTCTAGTGGTTTTGTTACAGTTATGTTTTGCATTTCTAACACCAGCAAAGAATATATTACAAAACTAAAGAAAACACAAAATAACGAATATATTATGCTGAATGAGTAATTAGAAATGTTTAGTAAATAATACATTATGAGTATATGCTTACAAAATAAGGCATCATAAGTACAAAATGAAAAAATAGCACGTCATATTAAGTTGGATAAACATTTTACAGGTAACTAGTATACATCCAGCAAATACAATAAGAACGTTTGTGATACATCTGTTTGGATGAAATTCCATGAAATGCAGGAAGCCACCATCTAAAGCACGGCTTGATTTTAATGGTGGCTAAGAAAATTAATATGGGCGCCTTGCCTTTTTTTAATACACAAATCAGTATAGAGAAAAGAAAGGAAAACAATTAAAATAAGTGTACTTATGTGTATACTGGGTAGGTGTATTATTTTGTATGAGTTTGTATTTAATGCGTCGATGAGAGTGTAATTGTGTAAACAACTTGATCATAAAAATATATAGAATAACATTTATTAGAAGTAGATAGTACTGAACATGTAGATATAGAGGTAATAAGATTGATAATTTAAGTGTTAGAATATCATACATGTTGCAAGCTCAACTGTAGACAACTTCTCCATATCTTATATGCCACAAAATTTCACCGGTATTTCTTGCAATTCTTAAATTACATTTTTCATTTGTTTTCAATAACACAAACAAACTATATGAACATTTATTTTTCAACATGTGAAGTTACTCAAGATTTCAGTATGTCATGAAAAATATGCATGAACGTGACGTCACTCGTATGTGATGCAGGGGGGGAGGCATTCACAGGGCAAAATCATTATTTTTGTGTAATAACAGACTTTTAACAGACCTTGGCTGGATTCCTATACTTAATTACCAACGCCCTACAAAAACTCACCAGATTTTGTTTACTTTCCTCCTACATGCATATGAAAACTTCACCGAAGATCCCTTCAGTTCACAGCTAAGTTCATAGCGCCCTCTTCAAACTGGCCCGTACTACCTGTGGGAACAAACGCTATCTCGTAACGTTACCACTAACCCGAGTATAGTCAATGACCGTTACTCGACCCGGTTGGCTCGATTTGGCTACCCCCGCAGGACCCCGCAAAACATTGTTTTCTGATAATTTGTGAATTTACTCGGAAAAAGATTATAGAAAATGTTGAAATGAGTATGTTAGATACGTAAATGAATTACATGAATCAATTCATCTCCGGTAGGAAGTGTGAAACAAACCATATCACCCGGGATATCACCATCCTTTCTCCCCCCAAGTTCCTTCCTAATTCCGTCATGTCTATCTTTCTGCAGTGCTAAACCATATCTGTGGAAAAAAAATTACTGAAAGAAATAAAATTGACTACTCAATAACTGATAGCTCAATTTAAATCGTTTGAAAAAAAAAACCCCTATTGAACTCTCTAAGTGTGTTAGGTTTCCTGGGTAATTAATTGTGCCATGAGCAGTGATGTGATTGGGAGAAATAAAAAATGCATTTAGAACCAAACTGGTCGAAAGATAAAACAAATGTACACCAGGTGGAGTGAATCTCCTGACTGGAAGGATTTGTCTTGAGTTTGTTTACTAAAGGAGAATCAAGCATGAACAGGCCAGCAGTTTAATTTTATCGGGGAACAATATAGATTTAATCCCCATAGAAGGCTACACTACAAATTTGTCCTTACAAGGCATTCTGATGGACATTATTTCAAAATGAGTCAACTTTTGACTACAAAATTTTCACAGTAGAATCCCTGCATAGTTCTTGATTGATGATTCTAGAATAGTTTTTACCCCAGGTTGAGGACTACCCCTAATCATGTCATTTCCTGCGCATATTAGCTTATTTTCCTCCTGTGTCTCCTTCTTCTCATCTTCCTCCTTCTTTCATTCTTCTTCTTCTTCTTCTTCTTCTTCTTCTTCTGTTCTTCTCTTCTTGCTTCTCTCTTCTTCTTCTTCTTCTTCTCTTCTTCCTTAACTTCTCTTCTTCTTCTTCTTCTTCTTCTTCCTGTCTTCTTCTTCTTCTTCTTCTCTTCTTCTTCTTCTTCTTCTTGCTTTCTCCTCCCTGCGTGGGGCAGAACACACTTTGTGTGGGGGTGTGACACCCCCATTCACGTTCGGGGGTCGCAGTCGGCAAATTCATGCAACGGTCGGCAAATCGCAAATTCATGCGCCCCTCGACAAAATGAAGAAAAGGGGAGAGAAAAATGGGACAAAATGAAGAAAGGAAAGAAGAAAAGAGGGAAGGAAGTAAGAAAGAAAGAGAGAAAGGAAAAGAAGGAAAGAAATTAAAGGAAGGGAACCCCCCCCCCAAAAAAATCTCCCCCTGGGAGCGGAACCCCCTTCCAGACCCTCCCCAATTTAATCAACAACATAATTGACCTTATTGATGAGCAAAAGGTGTTTGCACATCAATAAGGTCAATTTCGCATTCCTTCATAAAAAATGGGGCTGAAAAACGGTCAAAATTTCTCACTCTGGGAGGAGAACCCCCTCCCAGACCCTCAATTTATCAAAAATCAACAATCGCCGCACCATTTACACAACAGCAAAAAATGCAAGATTCATGTATTACTTAAATGGGGGATAAAAATATACACTATATGGAACGTAAACATAAAAGCGGTGGAACTTAAATTTGAACAGAACGACAATGTATAGGCAGAGGCCGAACAAAAATACTCAGTATAGGGTGGAATACCCCCCCCCCCCCGAAGCCTCCGTTCACGCCCTTCGAACAACCCTTGCAGTCGGCATTTTCATTTTTGCCAACGGCGATTTACCATGTAGGCCTACACCCCCAAAATGGTCTAGTGACGCCCCTAACTGCCTCCCGTTTTGTTGTTTTTGTATTTTTTTAAAATTTATTTCCCCTTTTTCTGAGTGTTCTATTAATTGGCGCGGGTGTTAGAAAGTGCACAACAAATAGGCCCCTACAAAAAGTGAATTGACAAGAACTTTTCTGAATTCTGACCATGTGGAAAATGTGACTTCAAAGCGATAACATACTAGTGGTCTCAACGAAAAACTCGAAACTTTTTTTTAAGACGACGTAAAATTAATCCGGAATTAATCCCATGAGTAGATATCTGATTACTTCAAAACAGCGGGCGAAACAAAATTTATTTCAGTTAAACACAGTATAAATCGAGATCATCGAGATCATCTTCGCGCAATTTGATCCAATTGATAGATTTGTGTCTCCAGTATTTTGATTTTATACCACGAACATATCAATAAAACCAATTTCACCGCATGCAACGCTAAATCGCTAATCGTGCGAATTTTACCAGGCAAAAGTTCGTTGACATCACTCTGGGCAGGCAAACATCTAAATCGGGCAGTCGATAGCACACATATTCCTTTCTATAATTTTATTTATGTTTTGAAAACGTGATTAATTTCGACATTTCGAAGCAACCCCGTGAGTCTGCATGTTATACACCCAGTTTAGAAATTACGCTATTCGTAAACACACAAGCTTATCCGGTAATTGAAATGAGCATGCGCAGTAGATTTTGACGTCGGGCAAAGATGGCTTCAGCTGAGCTAACGTTTGTTTGATCCGGTGATTTGAAAGTTGAAGTATGTGTCCGTTCGTTGTAACGCCGCTACAAGTGGATCCATTTTTTGTGAGATTGAGTAAGCCCGACTGGGGAATGAGAAATATGGTAGCGTACCTGTTATCACTCTTGTTGTGTGCAATTATCAGTCGCTGCTCTGAATAATTTCGTTCGTAGATACATTATACACCGCGGGACTGTTGCTAGCTGCTGAGCGCACACACGGCGTGCCTGCCAGCGCAGTGCATGCTACAACAGCGACGCTTGGCGTTCGACGGCGGCGAGTGCTGTACACGCAGGGCCGGGCCGGTGCGAGTGCGCAGTGGAATGTGTCTGCGTGGGATGGTTGTTCGGTGATAATTGTTTCGCGTAAAAAGTGTCTTACGTCTACACCTATTTCAATACATAAGTCCCTCTTAAAAAATGATATAAAAATGGGCTTCTTAACAGTGAGTAGAATCTAAACGTGAAGCGTTAGATTCTTGCAAAAATTAAATGTTTCTCGACTTGAAAACTCAATCTGCGGGTGGCCACCGGGAGGGGGGGGGGGGGGAGGTTCCACCGCTAATTTTTTTCAAAATAATGAAAATAACTGGGATTTATATGTTTTTTTGAAAATGGTCCCACGCCCCAGGCTATTGTTCTGCTAAGGTTTTTTTTTTGTTTTTTAAAATAGTAATAAATTTTTTTGGCAGGCCAAAAAATGTTTTGATTGTCAGCAACACCCCCCCCCCCCCCCGTAAAAAGCACGGTCCTTCACTACGGGTCGCCTCCCAAGCGACCGCAGGCGGGAACACGATAGCCACATTTGAAAGTTGTGTATTATGTTGTACAGAATTTTCTGTTTACTGATTGTCACTTTAGTAACCGTACAGCCGGGTTTTGTTTCTTAATTCTAAGTTCTAATGAAGATTGCAGAGTAAAAACCACAAAGTAAGTGATGAAATGGATCATAGCCTCAAACGTATTATTTCATTCATGTTATCGTTATTTGACTTTACTCATAATGTTATGATTTACGAGCTGGAATGAGCTGGACAGTTACTTTGCTGGACTGTTAGTGGGGAACAGCAAATTGGTTCTACAAAGCAAGAGATCAGAGAATTGTGGCGCAAACATGCTGAGGCCTTCGTCCAGCAGTCGACAGAAAACGGCTGATGATGATGATGAATGTTATGATACTTTTTGTATTTCCTTCATAAGGGTTTTTTTTGTCTTACAAATACAAGGAAGAGTAAGACTAAGACGCACATAATCAACAATTCGGCAGTCCGGACTCGTGATCGTGAGACCCCTAGTTCTTCCCATCAGTCCCTGTCAATAATTTATATCACCGTCGGTCGGAGCTGTCATCACTTCATCATTAGCTATGGAAAAACGATGGAATTAAATGGGTTAAATTGCGAGTTAACGGGTTATTCAACCTGCTATCTATTTAAACGAGTTTGCGGGCTATCGCGGGTCGGGTTACTGGATTCCGGGTTACAGGACTACCCCCTGCCCCCCCCCCCCAATTCTTCCCTGATTCTGCAAAAATGGTCTTTAGGGGATCTGGCAAGAACATGTAATTGTTGTAAGTACAATACCAGTTCTAAACAACGTTCAAATTCATTCTGGGCACATTTTATACCCTCAAACTCTTTCAGATTCTCATTCATTTTATGAAAAGAAAGTACATTTTGGACAAAATATTGGCAAAACCACAGGTCTCCATTGATTCCCGTAGATAATGATCTAACATTTACATTGGGTCATTTTCAAACAATCATTTTCGACAATTTGAGAGTCTTAAGGGCTCATATTTTCCCACTTGGAGGTTATACACCTATCAATTGTAAGACGCACCCCTCGACCCCCAGGAATGGTGCGTCACTTGTCAAACGTGAGTTGGATTTTCATATACCATGACGCATCTGTGTGTCTTGACTATGACAGACCATTTTGTTACAATGACTGTGCCTAGGCCTATTTAAACGTATACAAACTGACGCACCCCAATCACCATGCTGTGACGGACCAAATGCTTCCATGACGGTACCCTGCGTCATTATTTGTTGGTAAATGACCCACCCATGACGCACCATTCCCGGGGGTCGAGGGGTACGTCTTACAATTGATAGGTGTATTATGAATGGATGATGACTACCATATTAGGTATAATGTAGGACTGGCATGTGTCATTACCAGTTTGATTTGAATTCTACAATTGGACAAATAATTATGATTAAAAAACGGTGCGTGAGTGACGCAACAAATTTGGACATGGGTGTCTGACCATTATCGGTTATGGTAGGATTTGTACCTAAGTAGTTCTCCAAGAGTACCATGAGTCCTAAAATGTGCATAATTAGATTACCTATCTAACATATGTAGTCACAATCAATCATTCCCTCTCTCTGGCAAATGGTCCCCCCTTACATGCCATGAGTGACATGACAAAATGCAAAAATACCCACATTAACATTAATTACCCTTGTACTAAATTCACTGTGTTACGACATATAAATTATATTATGTAATTTTCATTGAAAACTATCATCTAAGATATCTAGTTTCAAAAAATATTGAAGCCTATTGATTTCTTGCAAGTTTTAATTTTCACCCTCATGTCCACTTTTGTTTGAAAATGGCCATTGGACTGGGAGTGATGCACGAGCAGCCTGAGTACACTCAACCCACGAGGACTCTGAACGAAGTCAGCGCAAGCCACAAGGCAAGGGGGATTGCTACGATGAAAATGTTCCATGGTATTCTTCATCAACCGTGAAACATTGATTGATCATTAACTTTGTTCGCAGCCGGGTGTGAGAGCACTAGCACTGCCTATGCATCACTTGCAGATTATTGTCCATGGGAATCAACAGAGACCGCCTGTGTTTTTGCCAATATTTTTGTCTAAAACATTCTTTTCTTCATTTCTTTTCATTAAATGAATGAAACTCGAAAAGATGTAAGAATGTGCCCAGGATTTTGAATGTTGTTTGGAGCTGGTATTGTACTTAGTACTTACATAATGATCAGGTCCATTAAAGTCCATGTTTACCTCAAATTCAGTATTTCAAATTCAAAATTCAAAGCAAATTTATATCAAAATGACTCCTGAACACTTGCATCAAAATGACATTCTTTCCAA
>JZLH01S0622805.1:10560-28560 GCA_001188425.1 Eucidaris tribuloides | reverse complement strand
TTTTTTTCGCCTCAATTGGCAAGTAAAGCTTAACATTTTGAGTTTACTTGGCCCACATGAAATTTTACTTGCCCCGGGCAACGGGCATAGTGCTTAGTGTTCGAGCCCTGGTCTGTTGTATGTAAAACATAAATGGTGTTAATTATGTGTGTTTATTGTTATTCAAGTACTGATCTTCAGATTTCTCGCACGTCTTCATTTAGCCTAAAGTGTAATTATGTTGTGTTGTACTTTTGAGGGCTGCAATAAAAAGATTCCCTACCTTTAATCCCTACTTTGAACACTATTTTGGTACTACTTCTTTATTCATGTGGATTAAATTTTAGCCAAATATGTAACGTTTGTAGTCATTGACTCTCACATCCTCAATCATTATCTCACTGACTACGAAACCTGATGTGCCATGTATAAAACTCTATAGAATTACAGAATCTTGGAGCAATAGGTTAAAGTGATAGGCTAACATTGATGGAGCTTCAATTTAAAAAATTGTAAACTTGATATCTGAATTACATATTAGTGTTCAAATGGACAAAAAACACCCTAAGAATACAACAGTTTTGGAAAGTTACACTGCCAATGGCAAGTTTATACATGAATAATAATAAATCTGGGCGAGTTTTATTAACTAGGTGTCCACACAGTAAGATCTATGGGAGGAAATTGGCAGTGAATCTGGTCCCACTTACAATTTTACATTATAAAGACTAAATAATCATTTTGAAATACAATTTTTTCAGGGCTTCATTTTTTAGACCTCATCAATAGACTCTGGTAGCATGGGGAATCAGCGGCTCAGATTTTTTTAACTTGGTAATGTTAGCCATACCTTTAACTTTATGCTATTGCTGAACTTTGTAAGCTCTGTGAAACTGTAAGAACACTATATAAATAAACTCATTGTATCGTGCCATTCTATTGAAATTGTTCTCCACCACACTCTTATTGGATTATCTGAACTATGTTGTACCATTAGCTAATTAAAGTAATTGTTGGAAGGAAGATTGGACATGGAAATGGTATTGGAGACTACTCATATCCAACTCACATAAGTTGAAGGCTAATTCACAAAGCATAAAATAGTCCTTCTACCATGTTAGTGTATTGTCCTATTGTGGTTTCTAGCCTTTACTCTGGATGTGGAGACTCATTCAGTGGTGGAATCCTTTTATTTCTTTGGGCTAACTATATCTTCCCAGCAAACTGTCAATAGAGATGACCTTCTGGTTAACGATCAAAATTCTGTCTTTCTTTCAATACCCTTGCTCCACAGTAGCACAACACGTACATTACAGATTGTAAACAAGGTGTTAAAGGCATCTTTTATCAATGTTTTCAGTGTCAAAAATCTGAGCTACAGAATACAGTAGGCTATAAAGTGATCCTGCCGAAGAAATTGCAGTTCGAAGGGCGATGAATTACTGTATGCTTAAAGAAGACATTTATAGAAGAACCATAAATATGACGATATACATATCTACAGAAAGCTATAAGCCGTACAATGAACTTGAATGCCATTCAAGCAATATAAACTTTCATAAAACGAATTAGGGTGAAAACATCACCCCAACCTCGGACCTAATTTCGTCGTTTGCTGTCCGAAACGGCTTTAGCTGTGACTAAGAGACGGTTCGTGGACTTGCGGCAACTTCCGTAACGTAGCTCTGTTGCGTATTGGCAGGAAAGACAACCCTGAACTGTGTGTTATTCTCCTTATGAAATAAAAAGATAGGCTAATACTTCATCGTTTGCAATTGTCTCATTATTTCCAATTAATGTCTACATGTTCTACGAAATTCATTGTTTGGAGGAAAAAACGCTGAAAGGGGGAAAGGACCGACTCACAGTGTTACTAACGGCTGTATTTATTGCGCTATTCTTGAGGTCAGTGTTCGAGTCGGCTGGCGATTTGCACTTTTGACATTATCAGACGGAGACTTACCTTCTCCGACCATGGAAGAATGCAGTTGAATTTAATTAAATCATTAATAATATCATATAATTAAGAAAAATAGACCAATCAGCCTGCCGTAAACTTCGTATCATTTCCAGACGAGCTGAATATGAGTCGTGGCGATTCTGCTGGGTTATACGATTCATGCGCGAGTAATCCGTTGGGGCGGTAATCAGGCTCTTAGCAGCTGATAGCTGCTTGGCTGCAGCATGAGCTCGCCACCAGCGGCTTGGCCGGACGCGCGGGCCTGGTTCTATCAGATCAATAGCTGGCGATTTGCATTACCTGCGCGTGCAGTTCAACAAAGCCAAAACAAAAGTTAATTACACCCGCAGTTTGACTTAGACTCTTTATGTCAGAGAAATTCTACTTCGGAAACATGATCTAACATAAGTAACTTAGTTTAGTTCTCGAACACATTTCTAAGTTCAGGGTTTGTCGGTGGTTGTTTTCAAGCTATTTCATGAATAGGGCCTAGACCTCTCGCGCACAAGGTGAGTTAAACCACGAATTTTTCGGAATTGTCCCATTTCCGTGCCAAAAATGACATAAATGAAATCAGGATATGTTTTACCACGGAAGAGGACAAATGTATGTCAAACATTAACAATTAAAACAATATTAAGCTGTTTTGAGAGTATGGAGCTGACACACACTCTATGAACTGTATGCGTTATCGCAGTCTCGTAGCGTGAGCTGCGTGTAGCGTATACCGGTGTGACGTCACACAAAAAGCCCTTTCTGTAGCCGTTTCGAAGGATGGAGCGGTCAATTTATGCAATTTTATTTCATAAAACCGAACTGACACTTTCATGGCATGTTAGCTGCATAAAATGTTTAGATAACTCATTAAATATACAGTAAACTAAATTTGTTGAATTTATTTCCTATGAATATCAACTTTAAAAAGAGGGAAAATCAATGAATGACCATTCTATTTTCCCCCCACAAACTGCTGCGTGTGTATAAAATATTGTCTCCAGGATTAAATTCTTGTCGTCATACCTGTACTTAGTTTGATCATTGTATTCATTGATACATGTAACTGTGGAGATTTCATCTTCTTAATTAAATCAGAAGCTCACATATCATACATGTACATTAAATTGTCAGTATCTCTAATGTTTTTGTAACATTTGATTATAAACACAGTTTGTTTCAATTGTGTTTACATCTTTTCTCCATCATTTCTGCTGGAGATTTTGTTGTTGTTCTTTCTTTTCCTTTGCAAATCAATAACTTCGCTGATAAAATTCTCCACACTTTCAGGTCATTGTACTTGGTAATGTGGGGTAGTATGACAAGAGGAGATAATGTGTGTGTGAATACGTCTCATCGCACTGAACACTTGAAATGCATGAGCATCCAGCCGAGTAGAGTATCTGGCAGTTCACTCTTTATAATCTCAATGTGTAGCTGATGTGTGTTACATGTGTGGTTGGCATTATTATGCCAGCAGGCGGATGAGAGAGGGATGGAGCAAAGGGAATCTCAGTGTGAACACACACCAGTGCATGGTGAAATGAATTGGACAAGAGCACAAATTTATCCATTCGGATTTGTAGATAAATATGTGTGTGTGTGTGTGTTGTGTGTGTTGTGTGTGTGTGTGTTTGAGTTTGTGTTTATGTCTGTGTAACTGTATGTGTTTATTGCATGTTGTGCTCTTGTCTGTTGTGTAAATTGTGAGCATGTAATCTTGTTCAGTGCTTGTGTGCACACAACTTCCGCCTGCATTGCAAAGTTAGCAGTTAGAGGCAATGATGTGTATATTGCAAAGTGCTTTAGTTCACCAGATCATTTTTTTAAAGGAATAATACCTAGAAAATACACTAAGTATGCACGACATTTAGGATTGTAATTTTTTCCATATTTATCTGAAGTGGCAACTATTTTATTAGCATTTCTCATGTTGCTCACTAACAAACCTTAGACTGTCAATAGCATTACAATGAACCCAGCATAAACATGTGTTCATGATACTTAAGGAAGAGCACCGCAAATTAATGAAAAGTGTGAGCAAAATTGGATAATCCACTCCTGCTGAATGCTTTAGTTTTCAATTTTTGAACTTGTGAAACGGATTATCTAAATTTTTTCTTACTTTCCCATCGAACTTTTGATAAATCCTGTCAATCCAAATTTTTATGTCTGGGAATATCTCCTTGATCACTAGGAAAATGTGTATTTGATGTAATTGGGTAACATTTACCACATTAAAAAATCTGAGTACAATGATTCCCATTGCTACCATTGTCTTTGATAATGCTAAAAATGACGCTCTGAAAAAATGTGTTTCAAATTGATTATTAATGCTTTCAAAAAAGTGAAAATCGTAAGTTTATCGGATTTCGCCTGCCCATTTTCTCCCATAACTTACATGTGTACCACTAGGCTATAAACTACTCGCCCCGAGGTTTAATGTTTATTCAGCATAACTTGCCATTGCAGTGTAACTTTCCAAAACTTTTTTATTCTAGGGTATTTATTTGCCATATGACACTAACTAATGTAGTCAGATATCAAAACTTTTGAAATTGTTTTAAATTAAGCTCGCACAATGTTTAGCCTATCACTTTAAATATAATTACACAATCAACACCTAGATAAATCCTGTGCTGGCCGGTGCATTGATAACAAACTTCAAAATTTCTTGAAAGTTGAGGGTGAATTTTCAGAAAATCCAAACATTATAGCACTTGATTATCAGTCTGAACTGTCAATGTGACACAGCCTAACCCACACTCCCAGTACATATTACACATAATTTCTAAAGTCGTGTCCGGCACGAATCGCACATAAGTTCTTTGTGACCGGTCATAAACTTGTTCGGTAATAGCGTCAGATATTAAAATTGCAAGTGAGAACGATCGTCGACATTAAACTCTATCGATATATGCGCGAACTTATACTCCACAATGTATTATATCTGAAGAAGACCAAGACATAAGTCCTGCTTATATACCTGTAAGTTGTTTACTGGTAATAACAAATACGTGTGGACTGTAAATTGCGGTGGGTCTGGGACATAAACTGTGCCTTTTAAGGCTAATCCAAACTGGCGATGACGATTTTTCATTTGTTTATCCAGATTTGCATTTCGCGGCAAATCTGGGTCAAGGTTAACGACCAATAACAATCTTGACACAAGACGCCATCTCAGGTCTGCAATTACTGGTAATAACGGTCAGCTTATCGGGCATAACACATTGTCGGTATAGGAGTGCTACGACGAAAGTGTGGACGCTGGTGGATCAACGGAAAAATTTTAATACGTCGGACTTAGGCCTGGAAAAGTTATGACTGTAATAACTTCATATTTGTGAACTCAACTAAAGCAGGATTCAAGACAAGATTTTCGTCTTCACCCCCCCCTGTTTTGATGAGTTAGTCATGATCCAACATGACAACAAAAGGATGGTCCTATCTCCTTTTGATTCCTCTCACAGGGAATTAAACAATATCCGAACTTGGGCTAGTATTCTTGTACCGAGGCCCCCAGTTTAACGAATCTGGATTTGGCATCTCAATTGTGACAAGTCCTAATGTTTCTTTCTCAGAAATGAGCAAGTATTTCTTCCATGTATCAGGCAATTATTACAGAGAAATGGTAAGATTGGAAGAGTCCTCAATTAGGAACAGAACAATGATTCCAAGATTCAAGTCATATTCTTTAAAGTTTCTGCTGCCTGAAAAATTTTATACTTGTTGTACATGTTATGTACGAGAAATGCAGTGATGGTGTAATTTGTTGGTGTAGCTTTAATCTTGATCATTGATGCTCGGGCCCGAGATTAAATACTGTAAAGCTGCTTAGTTGTTTGCTGCATTCTAAGTGAACAGAATTCCAAGACAAATCCTTCGAGCCAAATATACATACACTTACCAGTTACTGGTATATGTTTTCAACTATTTGGTATCTTGAGGCATTTTTTGACTCTCCCTAGTTGTGACCACCTTTAATCAACTAGGCCTGTGATGTACGGGGGGTTTACTACATAGGCCATCTGTAGTTGCCCGATATCATTACGTGTATGAAGATTCATTGTCCATGTACATGCTGCATCACACCGCTAGGTTTACCTAAAATGTCACCAGTGCACACTTGTAGAACAGGATTGTGACAAATAATTGATCCACGTTTATTAATGTTTTACAAGAAGATTCATTTCTGTGGCATGGGAATGAAGAAACAAACATGTAACACATATAGCCCCAGTGTCAGGATTTCTTGCAGTTTGTTAAAACAATTTCAGATCAAAAAAAACCCCTAATCTCTCCTGAAAGCTTCTGAAAAGATGTCCCGGATTGCATGAGTGGTTGTGTGGAATGTACAAAGTGTAATTCAATGGGATGTTCATTTACTGTACACACAGAAACATAATAACTGATACGGCCAATTGATCTGAATGTAGCAATGAACATGTACAAGTACAAAAATAAGTTTCCAAACTCGGCTTAGTAATTAGCCATAGTAAAACTGTGTACCTGTTGACATGTTGATACTGATTGCAAATTTGTGCAAGTCTGGAAACATAGACTAAGATTCATAGCACCAACAAACAGCTGTTCTCTCTGGCTGTCTTCTGTATCACAGTCGAGCAGGCCCGCCATTCAGTTATTGATCGGGGTAACTATGACCTTACCCTAAATGTTTGGTCCCTTAGTTTTCTGTGAACCATTATATGTTGTTGAAAGGCATAGATAATGATTACCATAATGCCGCTAGCACAACTGCAGAGTATATTTCCAATCTAATTAATTTAACCAATTGCTGCAAGACAGTGGAAAAAAAATCAATCCGCATAAAAAAGAATGGCAATTTTTCATTCGACAGTTTAGCTGGATTATGAGTGTACGTGCTAATTGTATATTTTAATGTTGAAACCAAAATGTATGTTCAGTGGTAGCCCTATTTGATTGTGTAAATTTGATAAATTACAGACAATTCAGAAATACTAGAAGTTTTCTGACAGTTGTTGTTCATTCGACAAGCTAAGTCAAAAGGTGATGAGGTCGGTAAAATGTATGTTTTGGGCAATTTCCCACAGACGAAATTGCCTAACATATTGAGAAAAAACAAATTTTGTGAGTCACTCAAAGGTAAAAAATGAAGATTATCATTGAGACAGCAGATCTACCCGCAGCATTCACAAAATAATAGGCTACCACATACATAGACACTTCTACAGAACTCGGTGTCCTGTAAGTTTCTTGAAGGTTTCATGTGATGTAACTGTATAAAGACCTTTAACAACAAATAACATGTTTCCAAGTATAAGCCATGCTATGACTGTATTTGCAGCACAGAGCCCTCTGAAGGCCGGACGACCACATTCATGCTGTCTGAACCGCCGTTGTGACGACCGATCCCACCAGTTCTCTGTGAGGAAATTAAGCCAGATCAGGTTAATCATTCAAACCCAGCTCAAATCTGGCTCCCAGGCCGATGCCCTAGATATTTTTTAAGAAATGACGAAATTCCGCAGTCGTTGGAGGAACATGAATCAAAGTGCACTTTTGATGTGACTCGCTTGCGTCATGCAAGACCATTTCCTGGTGTAGTGAGATTGGTGAAATTGTTACACGAATTTTTTGTGGTGAATCTCAATCCTCAAATTTAATATGACACAGTTGTACACTACCTATTTTGCAATAAAATCTGTACAGTGTCAGGGTATTTAATTTGTTGAGATTCCAAATGCATCACGAAATACACAAAGTCTTGACAGTTTCTAACCCTTAATCCTGAAACCTACAACTTGTGAATTTTTTTTTACAAGAGTAGGTTTTAAATTAAGGTTAGAAACTACCTCATGTGGAGTATTTACAGTCGCCATTATAATCTTATAGAATCCTGACTTGCCCATATTAAAGTGATTGGCTAACATTGTGGAGCTTCCAATTTAAAAAATGTCAACTTTTGATATCTGAGCTACATAGTAGTGTGGAATGGACAAATAACACCCTAGAATACAAAAGTTTGGAAAAATTTATCGCTGCCACTAGCAAGTATAGAATATAAACAATTATACTCGGGGCGATAAAAATAGCGTAAATCACACACGGTAAATCTATTGGGAGCAAATGAGGTCAGTGAAATCGCAGTCAACTTACAATTTCACTTTTTATAAAGCACTAAATAAATCATTTTGAAATCACAATTTTTCAGCGGATCATTTTAGACTTGTCAATGACCACTTGAGGTGGAGGAATTGTGAAGCTCTACATTTTTTACGTTTGGTAATGTTAGCCTAGTGCTTTATGCTAAATGATGCTGCCCAAGGCCTGTTCAGAGCCTCCTCTAAAGCGAGCGTAACGCGTACGAACCGCCCAGCGGAGGCACCTGAACACTCCTAAAGCGAACCGTACCGTACCGCTCCAGAAGCTGCACGGAGGACCACCTCTCGCTGTCTAGAGCGTGCCAATGCGAACATACCATACCTTAGTCACCTGAACGCATTCTGCAATACTTTACGTGTAATTCCGCTCAGATTAGAAAATAAAGCGTACGCGAATTGGTACCTCGGAGGTACGCTTCCACACATTGCTGCACACTCCGCAATGAAACCACCTCTGGCACGGTATCACATTGGTTCTGGTAGCGGTAGCGGTAACGTTCCACTTTCCAAAAGCCCGCTATGAACAGGCCCCAATCTTGAAAAGATATTCGGTGGTTTAAAAAGAGGTTGGGTAAGGCCAATATCTTAGGGGTAATAAAGAGTGGTAAGATGTTATGTATATGGTTCAATTAATTATTGGTGCCATGAATCAGATTCCAGAGGTTCAGTGTATCTTTCAAGTGTGACAATCTACTGATTTTGCCTAGATCTTACAGAATGAGGGGTAGCACCATTTTCATTGCCTACGGAGGTTTTGGTATGTTAATTTTTAAATTTTATTTTCATTATAAATTTTTATTTATTATTTTTTTAAATAATGTAATATTTACTTATACTGTCGTTTCAAGGCATTTAGAACAATGAAGATAGTTTCATGACACACTATCTGCACAGGTAGAATGAATAGCCCTGCTTAATTCATCAATTCAATTCAGATTTATTCACAAATCAATCTTTAAACATTAACAGGAAAACAATATCACATAATATACATTAAATACACATAATGTTTCAGAGAGTAAGAAACTGAACTACATATTGTAACATATACATGTATGTAAACAACAACATTATGAATGAATGTTAACTGTGATTTTCTATAATTGTATCTTTTTTCCATGTTCATTGCAGCAGTCTTTGGCAGCATTGAGCCCTGCATACTATCCTACTCAAGCTGTCAAGTAAGAACGTTAAAGAATATTTAAGTATGATTGAACGAATAATAATGATGAATAATCAATTATAATCATATCCTAATAATCAAATGTAAACAATGATAAGAACCTTAACAATAAAATGAAATAATATAATCACTGTACATAAAACAATTAATTATTCAAATGTTATTTAACACAAGTTCTTTCGTGAAAACAAATGCAAGAATTATCAATATTATTATGCTCCTACCTAAAATGTAAATTTTAGATTATCCAGATCATAAGACAATGGTTTATAGCTGTAATGATAAAATAAGCTAATAATCATAATCATCCTTATGTAATTTTTAGTTTTAATTTCAGTTTATAATCATTAATTACATTATTAACGTTATATGAATAGTAATTGTATTATTATCCAGTTTGCCTGTAATATACTTTAATTAAAGATCTATGCGCTATTAAAGCATGTCATTCATCATTCCATCGCTAGTTACAGTCGTTTTTGTCAATATGTTGATAAAGAACTGAAAGTTTATCCACTCTAAACAAAATAGAGCCCAATGTTAATATTCATATCACCTTGTTTATGGTCGTGCAATGGGCAGTAACGCGTTCACAATTTCAAGGTTTCATATTTGACAAAGTATTCAGAGAGACTGAAAGATGAATTAACTGTTCACTCTCTGTTATTTGTTGTTGATGATATATACAAGAACTAACAATTCAGTTTTGACATTAATACTTTGCACTACGTCAGGGATAAAATCGAGTGTCATGTCGTGCCTTGCAAGAGTATCTCTACTGTGTTACCTGTATCAGTGTGTCTGAGATTAATAAATGATGTTAAGCACAGATAATCTCAATGCACGGTGCAGATTGAGTTCTTCGTGGCCTTAATTGCACCACTCCTGCAGCTCAGCGAAACATAACTCATGGTCATGTCCCTTTTACAAAATGAGAGAGCACGTCTGTGAAATACCTAGAATTCTGAGGTCAGAAGTTTGGCATGCTATGCAATACTTTATGAAATTGAAAGATAGATCATGAAAATTTTTCTGATCGCGTCAAAACTAACAAGGCTATAATTTAATGATTGTAAATCACATCATCTATTTCATTAGGATTACTCATCCGTCCAGAGCCTTGAGTTTACTAGTAGCAGCCTGACAGAGCCACCGATTCATTGATGTGAACAAGTCATGGGGATTCCAGTAGGCCTACAAGAGGAAGGATTAAAGGAATAATGGTAGGAAATTTAAATCAATCGCTTAGCCAAATGGTATTTACGACTAAAAGATGCCACTTAATGCTAAACGCATTGTTTTTGCCCATTTTTGTGTGTTTACCATAAAATACAGTCCCCACTGAAATTGTCAAAAATACAGAAATCATGAGGTTTTTGCAGTGTAATTTGTTGAAGATTTGGTCTTGGTGATGACATTTTTCCCTTGTTGAGAGTCATCCTCCTTAAGATTTTACCCCTTGGTCTTATTTTCCAGAAAATCTTTCAGATGCTTTTGTATTTCTCTGGTAATTGTAATCATCTACCGTCCATGTTTCATACATAAAATTATAAATTCTACGAGGTACTTTTAGCCTTCCAGATAATCGCATTAAAAGGTGCTGATGATACTAAATATGGCTGCACGAGAAGGAAAATAGATTTGCTACCAAATTGATGTTGATTTCCTGAGGTGTCGAGCACTAAATTTTTTAGCAGTTCTCCCCCTTTTGCATGTTTGCTTCTGTGTATGTTTCCAAGCAACCAGAGTACATGCAAATATTCAGGAACATTTCATTTAGATTTTGTTTATTGTAGCTAGTGTGTCAGCCCTCTAACCCCCAAACACCCCCCCCCTAAAATATAGGAACATTCATTTTGATGTGATTTTGTTGTGTTTTGGTGCGTAACCATCGCTCCCCCACCCCCACCCCATCCCCTTGCACAATAATTCAAGATCATTCAATTTTCGCATCTTGTGTTATGCTGTCTGGATTGTACCCCATCCAAAATATTGATTGTCTGGTGTGTAAACCCCCTTCCCCTTCCCCCGAAACAAATTGAGCTCTCTTATCATGAGAGTAATCACATGCTGAGGTGAGTGCAATGAAATAAGTCACATATAAATCTACTGTTGTTTGTTGTTTACCATAAAGAGTGCATGAGTTAGGTATGTTCTATGATGATGCATAACTTCATAAACGAAGGAAGTAGTGAGTCTGTTCCACCAATTGAGTGCCCTGTGAAAACACAGAGTAAGATCCTTAAAAGAGTTGATGTGTGTGGTTTTTTTAATGTTTCTTCATGTTTTATTTGATTGTTAAAAGAGATATCTATACTTGTTTGTGATCAGATATAACTGGTAAGGGTACATGTAGTATAACCGTTACAACTGTAAAATAATGTGATTTGGAAATTTCATAAGTGTATATCCATATTCTAATTACATCTATCTGTTGAGGGGAATCCACTTTAAATCACACACCCCTCCCCCTCTCCCCTCCCCCTCCCTCCCCTCCCATACACTGATACATCACTTCCTTAAAGACTTTGTGTTTAGATCTCGCTATCACGCAGTGCTCATTCTATCCGTGGTAAATGATCAAATTTGCTCAACTAGTTTGAATTTTCACAAGGAGAGGGAAATGCTGACTAGAGCCACGCATCGCATCAAAAAAGGCCAAATTTGCGGAGTGTGGAAGAGAGAGGTTGTCTCGTTGGAATACATCAAAACCACATTAACACCAGTTCAAAATAGTGATGAGCGATATTCTCTCATGATGGAAGAGTAGACCACTAATATTTGCCTTTTGTACAGTAATACCTCATGTAGGTATTAAGCAAAAGCTTATCACAGAACACATTAAATGGTGTACATGTCATAGTGGAGGCACAACATACTGAATTACCTACGACTTAAGATTGACCGCTATGCTGTATTCATACGTTAACACATTGTGTATTTGTGTACCTCCGCTATTCCTGACAAGTACAGGTCAAAACATAATCCGCTGATCTGGTGTCACATAATTAAGTACGTTTCCTTCCATTGGCATATCTGGGGTTTATGTTTCGGCACATGCTTACTCTACCACCTTTGCATCCGCCTCGATTCTTTGGGCTAAGCATCGTCCTAAGTGTTAGACTGTTCCTGTTTTTTTATCCAAATCCGCAAGAGTTTGTATAGAAACTTGTAAGGTAAAATAGTCTGAAACTTAGACAGCTAATCAGTGAGCCCTTGCTTGCTTTCTTTTCGGATTAGATGGATACAAGATTGAGATAGTGTTTGCAAAGAGGGCAGTCTTGTGATTAACTAGGCTAGCGAGAATGCAGGATGCAGATGCTAGTATTTTCCGGCGCATAACTTCTGAGAAGTCCGGCAGGAAGAGCCAGTTGCGACGGGGAGCTGGGGATGGCCGTGGCTTGAGTGAATCTCTCTCGCTGTCAAGGGCTTCGCCTCTTGCAGGTCTCGTTTTCTCTCTTTGTTGATGCGTGAATAGTACATAAATGACTTCAGTGAACCGATCAAAAAACGTCTTCACGGGCATAGGAATGGTAATCATAATTATAAGGTGAATCACATGATTGGATGATGATGATGATGAAGAGATGATGATGATGAGGATATGATAATAAATCATCATCTCTACACGTAATATATGATAATCATAATAATATAAATTACAGTAATAAAATTCTATTTTGTATATTAGCGGGAAATATTTTGTCATTACTCCCATTGTCAATAATGCAGTGATATAAGTAAGCACCACAACAATTAACAACAATTATGAATAATGACAGATATGGAATGGATATATGATGGGCGAGCATTAATAAAAGCTGCAACTGCTTTTTGTTCGTGGAATAATCAATAGCTATAATAAAAATGTTTTATCAGATAAGCAATTACGGGGGAATAATTTTGAATGTCTCTTTTGATTGCATTTTTATTTCCGGGCAGTAGATTTTCACTTGTGGCAAGTAAAAATCTGAAGAGTAGAGAAGTTTCACCTTGCCCAAAGGGCAAGTAGACAAAGATGTTAGTGTGAGCTGATGTATCAATGCTACTATTGATCAGATTGAAGTCAAACAAGTTCAGTCAATTCCAGTGGTCAAAGAGCTTGTATTGAACATAGTTAGAAAAAGAGGTCAACATAGTCAGTTTTACCAAAACAATTCGTGAATAGAAAGGCTGTTGGTGTGTTTGGACCTTCAATCCAAAACCTTCATCAAAATTGTAGTTAGGATCAATGACCAACGTACAACATGACTGCACTACAAGATGTATCGCAGACAGAAGTGGTTGAAGAGTCACTGACTGCTGGGTCAAACAATTTGGGTAAATTTCGCATTAATGTATTTCATACCAGAAATACGGCTACATGTAAGTAATGCAATTAATACATAATTTTAAAAATTTTAAATCATGCATTTTTTAAAGAAAATTTGAATTAATGATTAAAAATTACTAGAAGCAGATTGTATCAAAGTACAAGACCCACTATGCAAAACTTCATCCTTCATTTCACTCTAAGCATACCCAATGACTGTTTTGCCTACAACATGACTGTATACGCCAAAATATTTCGCTGTGGTTTATTTTCGCGAATTCGCGACTTACTGACGCGAAATTTTCACTTCCTGACATTTGTGTACCAAAAGTGAATCAAACACAATCAAATCGCGAAACTATATCCCTCGCGAATTGCCGTTTTGAAGCATAAAATCGCGAAAATAAGCGTGACGCGAAATACTTTGGCGGTCTACAGTAACTGAGGCATCTCAATGAGACAAAGTGCAAATGAAACAACATACACCTAGGCTACATTACTGTATCTTTGAATGCACTTGAACTTCACTGTATTCAACATGGACCATAATAGGGCCACAAACATGTACTGTCATTCATTTTTACTATTCTGTGATGGTTCAACAGTCATCTGACAATGTGTAGGCGGGACCTAGGGTTGTTCAGCTCCACAAATCATGTACATGTACAGTACAGTTACCAAGGAGGGTGCTATACTACAGATCTGACACATTGTGAGGTGTGCTAGCCTAATTCGTCAACTAGTTTTGACAGTTGTGCTGCTAGCGCTACTATGTTCCGTAACAAGCCATGGGGAAATTACATGAAATTATTTAACATACAACCATAAACCAAACAAAAGAGTCAAAAGATATACATTTGAACTACCATGCAAGCTGGTCTGGTATTATAATTCAGCAAGTCTGACCATGCATGAAAAGCATCATAAAAACATTTCTGTCAAAATACTCTTATTACAATAGTTGTACACATACACATGTACTCTGTACATGTACAAAGGATTTTTGACAGTGTCCAAGTTGAGTGTTGTTCACGGACATCAGTATTAATTTGTCTAGTTTAAGTTTTTCGTCTTTTGTTTACTTAGAAATCTATTTTGTGTAGTACCACTTGAAATCGTCCCTTTCTCTTGAAATACGTCCCTAACAAAAAAATCCTGTAGTACTCTGTGGTAAACCACACATTTTACTACAGAAGTAAAACCACAGTCCTGACGTAATTTTGGAGCAGTACCGCAAATTTGTACAACAGGAAGCAACACGTCGTGTCAATTCCTGTGGTAATTTCTGTGGTACAACGTCGCTGCACGTTAATTTGGGACGTACGGACACAGGTACTAACAGAGTACACAGAAGTATACAGGACTTTTTAAGGCACCCTACACAAAACAATTTTATTGATAGGCATGTACTTTTAACCAAGGACAGGAATTAACGAATGTCGTAATGATCCACCAATCAACACAAATACGATGTACATGTAAGTGTAGAAGTGGATCAAGTTGAAGTGACACGAAGTGATTTTCAACTTTCAATGCACCTTGGGTGCCACTGCCAATCACTCGCAAAAAAAAAAAAATGGAGGGATGGTACTCGCACATTTCAGCATAGCTCAGTACCCCTTGAATGCTAACAAGAGCACCTGCTGAGTGGCACCTAGTCTATGGTTCTAGCCATTTCCTATTTTCTGGCTTATATTTCCGAGTTGAGCAAAACCCAAATTCGCGTTACCGTGATTGCGGCCGCTCAATCAATGTAGAGCGCCAGACTTCGGCTTAATGCAACATTCGGTCTTTTGGCTGCACTCGGAGAAATTAAGCTGCAATAGAAAGCTTAGAACTCTAGACTATTAAAGTGGACAGGCAAAAAAACTGCTGATAACCATGTTTACAGGCAGCAATTGAAACATTGTAAACATGACTGCAATACATGTAGGCATGATTAGGATTACCAAACTGTACACATTAGGAAAGAGTTTTCATTGACATGGCAATTGGTTCACCCAGATGCAACAAGCAATCGCTCCTGCAATGATTCTCTCCTCCAGCTCCAGTGCTGACTGTTATCGTAGTTTTCTCCCGCATCCATCAGCCACGTTATGCGATCTTACCGCGCATTGTTATGATTACTGCCCGTTGAAATATTACCCTCAGTTAATGCACCAGTCCTTACTGGGGCCCAACAGGCAACCCTGCTCTGCCGATATCATTGATAGGTCAAAGGTCAATGGTTTGATGAACTCCGCACAGGAGGAGCCTGGCAGGACATAGCAGGGAGGAAGCTTTGAAATTTACTTAGGGAGGAATTTTCAAACATTCCGGACAATGGTCCAGCTGTATTGTTTCATTGGATCAATATTTTATTAAGTGCGACATCAATATGCCTTGCACTCAAGGAGATGGTTTGGCTAAAGTACAGAAATTAAAAAAAAAATGTTGGCATTGATTTGACGCACCTGGTGTGCAATATTACAGACCTGGACAATATGAGATTGAAACTTTGACAGAAAAACAGTAGTTTGATAACCGCAACATTTTCATGACCCAAACCACAACAAGACTAGTTGGCATAAATTCTCTGGCAGAGGTGCCCCTGAAATAATGCTGAGTACAGTGTGATGTTAGTGTTTGCACTGGAGAGCAGAATCAAAATTTCAATGTAAAATGTGTACAGTAGCCTTTGTTAGTGAGGTATTGTCAATGTATAGTCAAGTCCAGACAGGTTTTGATTTACTTTTTCATTTAAAAAAAATTTGAAATTTTTCAAAAAGAATGCTGAAAAGTTGAAATCAGTTAAGTAAGGAAATTCTCAAATTTTAAAGTTTAACAATATTGTGTATAAGTGAGTACCATGATAACAGATTTCCTTCTCACAAAATGGTAATGTGATGACATCACAGACATTCTGTAGAATACCTCCTGATTTGTAAACAAATCTTCACGTGTTTTACCCCTTTTTTGATAAAATGAAATAAATGAATGTAGGAAACTGTAGTATAAAAATATTTACATGTACATACTTAGAGGACTTATGAGTATGACTTTGTTACATTATTCATTAGGGAGCAATTCAAGCTTGTCATCTGCTAATGTATAAATAAAAGGTTAGAAATGTTACTTACATGTGTCAACTAACCATGGTAACCAGTGCTATTAGCAGTGATTTCTTTCTCCTTTGTTCCTCTTCAGCAGAGGTGACATAAAGTTCAGTCATTCGGGTTTATAACAGGCAAGCCACTACTCAAAGATGGTGAATACTATGTATACGCTCAATATTTTGTGGTTTATTTGCACAGATTTTTCGACTGTAACTTCGTAGCACACCCATACAAAGTGAATGTCTGTATTTGAAATGCAGTAAAATTGTAAAAAATAAACTTGTGAATTTCCCATCTTGGAGCAAAATTTAGAAAATATATGGATCATGCGAAATATATTGTGTACATTGGGGCACTTGCATATGGAAGAAATATCATTCTCCTACATGTACACAATGCCCTCTGAAATTGTACATCAATTTCGATGAAAACGTCAGAGTCAAAGTGGGAGTTCTTTCCTGATCAATGTCTCTCTTTCCGGAAGTAGGTTTCCCACCTGTGGTGGAGGTACTACTTCCATGGTCAGTCATAATCTGTGATTACATGTAGGCCTAATGTGTCTGTTTTGTGGTCCCATGTAACCTGGTAATAGTTTGGTCAAATCTGTTGTTGATAACAGTCCCAGGAAACCAGACACAGCTATGTAAACCAAATTATCTGTTTGTCTTGTATGTAAAACATAAAATGGCGTAATCATGTGTGTGTACTGTCAGGGCTCCACACTAACTTTTTTTCTTTCTTGCCCTTTGGGCAAGTAAAATTATCACTTTCAGATTTTTACTTGCCCGCATGAAAATAAACAATCAAAAACAGTAAAAATGAATTTTTACTAATTTTAACCAACAAGGCCCTTTTATAGAAATTGGACGTTTGTTATCTTATTTCTGGAGGTTGCAAAAAGTGTGATTTATGAATTTAAAGAGTCATAAAATTGAATACAATGAAAAAAATAATGATAAATTTGGTATTTAAGTTTACTGAACACAAAGTTTAGACATATTTTGTTCGTTTTTGGTAAGATTTTCATGTTTTGCTCATTTCATAATCAAAATTTTACTTGCCCGATTGGGCAAGTAAATTTTTTAACAATTTGAGGTTTTACTTGCCCGACATGAAATTTTACTTGCCCCGGGCAAGCGGGCAAGTGCTAGTGTCGAGCCCTGGTACTGTATTCAAGTACTGATCTTCAGATTTCTCCGGCACGTCCTTCATTTAGCCTAAAAGTGTATTAATTAATGTTTTGTTGTACTTTGGGAGGGCTGCAAAAAGATTCCCTACATTTAATCCCTACTTTTGAACACTATTTTTTGTACATTTCTTTATTCATATCAAGG
>JZLH01S0622800.1:0-10401 GCA_001188425.1 Eucidaris tribuloides | reverse complement strand
GTTGTTGTTTGTGTTTTCTGTTTATTGCCTTAAACTTGTGAAACATACATGTAAACATGTGCTGGACAAACAATCTTCATACTGCATGAAATATACTGCACATTGTTTTCTTTTCTCTTTTACATAAATAATCGAAGTGGCTGAACTTGACCTTAATTGTTTAGTAAACATACTAACAATAGATAAATAAATAAAGAAATAAATAGTAAATAAAGAAAGAAAGACATAGATATATAGACAGATAGATAGATAGATAAAAAAATATGTAAATGAATAAAAAAAAATATAAATACATAGATAGATAGATTACTTAATTGATGAATGAATGAATAAATAAATGAATAAATCATTGAATAAATAAATAAATAAATAAATAAATAAATAAATAAATAAAACGTTTGGCATTGGTTTCTATAAATCCAAAGTTTTTGCCAATCCAGCTTCTTTTGTATAAAAGAACAGCAAATTTCATGATTTATTTTATTTACTTATTTATTTGCATATTTACATGATGCATATTTTTTTTGTACAGTAAATGAGACAGTAGTTTATGTACCTACATAGTGTTACATTATATACCAGCTGTTAATCTAACTCTGAAGGAGATAATTGGATTTTGATGAAGTTAAAATGTTTTTCCATTTTTGTGTTGGACAGAGCTGTATGACTTCTGCATCAAGGAGGGTTATGCCGACAAGAACCTGATTGCCAAATGGAAGAAACAAGGCTACGAGAACCTGTGCTGTCTACGATGCATCCAGGCCAGAGATACCAACTTTGGCACCAACTGTATCTGTCGGGTCCCGAAGGGCAAACTAGAAGAGGTGGGTTTAGAGTTCATGTCACTTGGTCACAGTTGGCAGATATGTGCAGCACAAATCATCAGTTATCTAGCAGAATGGCCCTAGCATATGTTCCTGGCAGAAGGGCCTTAATGCTAAATTTTCTCTTACTTGGGAAATATTGCCTTATTTGATATTTGCACTTAACAGACTGACAGAAGGATCTAAATATATCACCCAAGTTTGATTTCATGTGTAAAGAGCCAATGGTTTTCAAGATATATAGACAATTTAGTGTTAAGGCCTTCTGCTAGGAACAAATGTGACCCGTCACCATAAAGTCGCACAACCCAACTGTAAGGAAAGTGCCAAATATCGTAATTATGATATAAAGTATTGAAGTGAAGTGTTCTAAAAAATCAACAGTTGTATGACCTTCACATGTTGAAAGGTGTGAATATTTAAATGATTTTCACCAAAAGTATTTTTTCCTGTGTTTATGTTTCTTAAAATGTGCGACTTTATCAGGGTATCGTGGTGACAGGTCACATATGCTAGGGCCCTTCTGCCGGACAACCGACAAATGCATTAGTCATTACAAGTCTATTTCATCAGGAACAGCAGACAATCATGCAGAGTAATTACAATAAAGTACCTACAACCCTGTGAGGAAGACACTTAGTTCCTTTGGTGTTGTGATATAATCAATATTCCACGCTTTTACATGAAAGTGTTAAAGTTTGCTCTGTTTGGGTTAACCAGAAAATGTGTGAATGGAATTCAAGCAACCCTTTAAGGGCAGTGACATTATTGGAAGAAGTAAAAAAATGCCTATTGAACCAAACTGGTTGAAAGATATACAAACTATACACCAGCTGGAGCATATCTCTTGGCTGGAATGATTTATCTTGAATTTGGTTACCTAAGCCAAATCAAGCATGAACATGCCAACCCTTTATTTTTCTCAAGGCTCAAGAGAATTTAATCCCATAGATAGCTGTACAACAAATTTGTCTGTCACAGGCACACTGAATGAACTCAATGAAGTTATTTCAAAATGAGTCAACTTTTGACTACAACATTTTCACAGCAGAATCCTTGCATAGTTTACTTGATTATAGAATAGTTTTATCCCCAAGTTGGGGACTTCCTCCAATCATGTTATTTACCATGAAGTTTGCATACAAACTGTGTATATCAGACTCTCATCAGTAACAGTCCTCACCAATCAATATTATCCAACACTAACCATTTTTATGTCTTTAGAATCTTCCTTCCTATATTAAAGGTAAATGACATGATTGGGGGTAGTCCTCAACTTGGGCTGAAACTACTCTAGAATCAAGTAAACTATGCCAGGGTTATCCTGTGAAAATCTTGTAGTCAAACGTTGACTCATTCTAGAATAACTAATGTCTATTGTCCCTCGTGGCAGGCAAACCTGCTGTGTGGCTTTCTATGGGTCTTATTTTTATCATCTCCCAGAAAAAAATAAAATACTAGTATGTTCATGCTTGATTCTCCTTAAGTAAACAAATTACAGACAAATCCTTCCAGCTAGGAGATCCATTCCAATTAGTGTATAGTTGGTATACATTTCAACTCATTTGGTTCTTGAGGCATTTTCAAGTGTTCACAATCATGTCACTAACTTTAATGTACACAAATCGAAGGACCCAATAAAAATACAGGTCCTGAGCCAGCTCGAACTTGGTTGCTATTACGCATGCGTAATAATGGCCAGGAGTCCAATATGGGAATAAATTGGGCTCCAATTTATTCCCATATTTGACTCCTGGCCATTATGCCTGTGCCGACGTAATGACGCATTGCGGTGCAGTGAGTGCGCGCTCACCGTACCCACTGGCGTGCGCGCCGGTTGAAAATTTTATTAATTTGCTGTACAGACTGACACACGGCAGTGTGGTACTTCTATATTCTACCGATAACTAACATTGCGATTATTAGAGTCAGAGGTTGGGTAAGAAGTAGGAAATAATGTAAAAGAAGGAGCGCTGGTTTAATTTTTTTGGGAGTGGGATTCTGATAGATTAAATGTAGCGATAATTCATAAATGATAACATTGACAGGGCAGGCTGGGTAAAAATACGTTTGCACTGGCGGTATTGAAATATGACACAAAATATGAATGATTTGCACTTATTCTAACCTAGGATCCAGGAAGATCCTGAAGACATAATAATGATAAAATTGGATTCTTTGTCTTCGTCCAATACAAAATTTATTGGTCTCGCTAGGAGTTGACAAATATTGGGCTCGACTACGTCTCGCCCAATATTTCCCAACTGCTAGCTCGACCAATAAATTTGTGTATTGGACTCAGTGAATCAAATTTTATATCAAAATTCCCCCCCCCCAAAAAAAAGAAAATAAATAAATAAATAAATAAATAAATAGATAAAATTCATGTGGGGAATTTGGTAGGGGAGGGTTAAAATTTGCCAACATTATTTGTGGATCTGCTAACACAGAAAGTTTTGAATTTTGTTGTTGCTTTGTGTGTTACTATCTTGAAATTAATTATTGTGTTGTGTCATGCTGATCATCTCTATCTTTTTTCTCCATCTTACAGGGGAGGATCGTGGAGTGTGTACACTGTGGCTGTCGTGGCTGTTCTGGATGATCCTGAAGGAACTTACGTAGACGCCTCTCCTTACCTTAACCCTGTCAGTATCACGTCAATAAAACTCCATAGATTTTGCATAAAAATTCTGATGTGTGGTACTGACAGGGTTAACAGCACAGAATATCCTGTACTGTCATCTTATCATCCCAGTTCTTCATCAGAAAAGGCAATATCTCACTTGCCTGGGGACTAGTTGGCGACCAGTTGGCAACCCGATTATTCGCGATAATCTCTTTGAGACTAGATTGGTCTCTGGGGAGTTGTAGCACAATTAAACCTGTCTGATATTTATTTTGAGACTTCTTCCAGTCTCCAGCAGGGATCGGGAGACATGTCCGCGACCTCTTAGCAACATCTGAGACTTCCAGTCTCCAACAAAAGTCGAACATGTTTGATTTTCCCATGACTCCCCGGAGACCCGGTAGTCTTATAGAGACGTTGTGACAACATCTCTGCAAGTAGCCAAGACTCAAGTCCCCATCTGGTTGCCAAAGTCTCATAGGATGTCTCTGCGACATCACTGCAACCTCTCCTAGAGACTAGCAGGGTCTCCGAGGAGTCACAGGAATAAGAAATCTTTACAACCGGAGAGATGTCTACGTGTTGTCGTTGAGACGTCTCTGCGATGTCTCCTTGGTGAGAGTGCAAGGCATTTTTAATGTCACCCAAGTCGCTGCAACTGACCAATTGCAGGAGTCATGACGATGTCTCCTCCAGTGAAAACAAGCCTTAAAATACTTTGATCCTAAGCCTAACCCCCTGAGATGGAAAGTAAATCTCTATGTCAACTCGTGTTCTTGAGGCAACTGTACAAAGAACAATTTATGAATGGAGTGAATAGTCATTACTGTTAGCCATAGAATGACAAATTTCTCTGAAAAAAGGGTGAGATTTACAGATCTGCTGCCTTCATTGGAGTTCATGAAATAATTTGATGGTGCCATCTTTTGTTAGTCTTACGATATGGTAATTTAAAGGGCTGCTATACAACAGATGATGTAACATCTTAAGACTAGATCTTCTTGTAGATAATTTATTGGTTGTCTGGCAGAAGGGCCCTAGCATACATGTATGTTCCTGGCAGGAGGGCCTTGACACTAAATTTTCTTTAACTTGAAAACCATTGGCTCGTTTCACGTGAAATCTAAGTAGTGTGATATTTTCAGATCCTTCTGTCAGTCTTTTAAGTGCAAATATTATTAATAAGGCAATAATTTCTCAAATTGGGGAAATTTACTGTTGAGGCCCTTCTGCTAGGAAAATATACTGGTTCCTTCTGCCAGACAACCGACAAATTGTCATTGACATTGTCAGTGGAGCTTGTAATTTAAGCCAGTAGCTCCCATTTTTAAAAACTCTGCCTACCCACCCAATTTGCTACAAAATCAGTGAATCAGTGGTGTAATAGTTTGCCAGAGTCCAACATTGTTAGACTCTCCCAACATTTTGGCCCAATTTTCAAAAGCAATGATTCATATATTTTTTGTCAATTCCTAAATCAGGTTTTTCAGGGAGAAAATAGTTTGGTTTAAAATAAAAAACTGGAAAGTGTAAGCCCTGCATGAGGAGAACCAAATTTCTAGACTACCAATTGAAGTGTAAAATGACAATTTTATGTTTGTAACCATAAATGTATACATTATTTGACTGTCTATTGATAATTGTGAAGGGAATAGTCAGTATTATGACAGGTATTTTCAAGCTGCTTATACAAACAGGCAAACAGAAGGGTTGAATTGTTGCAATGAAAGTGATAAAGTGAGAAAATTAGGATTCTCCTGATAATCTCATTTATGTACTTCACCAGTAATTTTAAAGCCGAGTCAAATATACCAATTTAATGTCCGTACCCCTTCGTAAAAAATCTGGTAATAGTGTTTTTACAATTTCCTGGCCAACTCAGATCTTACATCTGTGTGCAAATAACAGGTACTTTCTATGAATGAAGGAACCCAGCGGGACAAACGATGATGGACGAGTTGTCATTTAATGAAAGGAGAATTCCTAATTGATGATAGGTTGCTTTGAATAGAGGCAGGAAAATCAGGGAAACACATCAGTGAAAATTTGAAAAATATCAAAGAATTTTGACAAAGTTGTTTGAAAATTCTTATGATCATTACGAATTGATGACACTGTATCATTTATGCGAGCAACCTCCATTTGTTTTATACACAAAATGTTACTTTATTTTCTCTACAGAAACAATTTCTTCTTTTCTTTATTCCATGTATATTCATACGAACAACTATTTAGATGTTTTCCTGTATGAAGTATAATCAGGCACAAACATAAAAAAAAATGAGAATTTTGTGGTATTTTATGGACAAATCAAATGATGGGTTGCTCACAATTAATGTCAAAATGTTGTCAATTTTGAAATGGTCTTTTGAAATTTCACAAATATTTTATCTTAATTTGTATTTTCTGATTTTTCTCAAATTTTCATTGATGTGTTCCTCTGCGTTTGCTGCTTCAACTTGCTAGCAGTCTGGAGTCCATCTTTATCGTGTACATATTTCTTGTAAAATAAATGTTTGTTTCATAAAACACATTTTCATTGTCCTGTGTTGTTTTGTGTATAAATGGTCATTTCCACAGTAAACAGTAAATGTTGTAAATTATTCAAACTTTGAATGTTTTGCAGAATAGTTCACTCTTAATGGAATAATGTTGTAATTAATGTAGAAGTATTATCGTGATTTGCAGCAGACATGCACATTATGCAGGGTTCATACGGGTCAGGGAAATTGAAAATACTTTTTCCAGAAGCAAAAAGTCAGAGAAAGTCATGGAATTCATAATTTCTTCTGGAAGGTCAGGGAAAATCATTTATTTTAGACATTTAAAAAATGATCCTTGATTTTGAGCTCGCTGGTATTGCAATGATGTATTTTTACATGCTTTAAATACATGTATGTGTAAAAATGGTCATGGAATTAGAGTTTTCTGTTCTGGAAAGTCAGGGAATTTTGAAAATATGCAAGTGTACAAACCCTGTTATGCTACCTGTTTTGAAATAAACATATGGAATGCATGGAAAAATCAATGCAGTATGTACGAGCATTAACATTTCAATGCATTGTTAAAGTGCAATGCTCTCTGTAGTACAAATATCGAGCATAGACAGTCCTTCCCTATTGTAAACAATTTACTTCCTTCCAGATGAACTAGTCTGTAAAAAAACACACACATTTAACCTGCATTTCTGCATGTTTTACAGTATTGTGGAAATGCTCCAAGGTGTCGAAAAAGTGTTGTGAAGTTCTAATGGCTGTTATGTGTTGTGAGTTTGTGTAGTCACACCCCTCCACACACACTTACAAACACACAGATACACAAACCTATACACACACACGCACACCTATACACAAGTACACAGACGCACACAATACACTTTAGATGGCCAATATCTAAGCCAGGAATGCAAATCTGTGTGGGGGATTGACAAATGTATGTGAAATTTGGGGGGAAAGACATCTACAAATCTAATAGCAATTCTAAAGCAAAATGTTCACCTGTATAAAGAATCTGCTTCAGGTATAATTGACTAGAATGCAACACACCAGTTTACTAATATAGTGTACTTTTGTAAAGCGCTATACTTTCGCGACATGAGATTTTTGCGTAAAGGAGCCGATGGCCATGTCGCGTGCATGAATCTTTCGTGAATCACCGACCATAAAAAAATATAGCGAAATTGCCAGAAAGAAGTATTTGGGTGTATTATTAATAAATGATAACAATTTACAGAAATTATTTGTTTTAATGCCTATGAAACATTGTTTTATCAAATGTAGAAGTGCATTGCGATCGTCGTGAAGGCGTAATACTACTAGTATATCTCGAGTCATTTGACTTGTATTGTACTGGTCTTGTATTGATATTGGCATTCAAAAAGATGTGTAGACACAAGCTTTCGCATGCATTTTGTTTTTGCGCAACTCGACTCCTCGCGAAAGTTAAATGCGAAAATTTGAGATTTTACAGTATTCAATTTTTATGAATATTTCTTCCTTGGGGCCTAGTAACAAGCTATTCAATAAACCTATTTATACTAACTTCATTTCAATACTTGGAATCCAACTTACATACATTAGTTAATTGTTGCTATGTCCGGCAAGACTTGGGCACGCTCTCCGGTTGTTGGGGACAATCTGTGTTTAAAAGTATGCATGAAATTAATAAACAAGGCTATTCACAGTAAATTACTATATTTTAATCTTTTCCATTACATAAGTATGTGGACAGTTTGTACAGAAATTGGTATTAACACTACACAAAACAAAAAGACAACACACACACTCTTTATTCTATTTTCTGTACAGCTTTTTATTTTTTTCTTCCTTTCCGAGAAAGTTTCATCTACTTCATAAGTATGTTCTCACAGCGACTAGATTTCATGTACAAAGAAGAGAGAAAAAAAAAGTCTACAAACATCTACAACATTTACAAAGAGTTATGTAACAGTCATGTGTTTACAAGATGCATATAATAAGAATAATTATTTCCCCTTCAAGTTTCAAAATTCATTCTGATACAAAAAAGAAAGAATCCCCTACAAATCCCACTCTTCTTTACATGTCATAGTGTGATGAAAGTTGTACAAATCCCATCATACCAAAAAAAAACTTCTTTTATTACATCAGAAATATATTAAGATAATTCTCTTCCCATAGGAATCTTATGTCACAACACTTTTAAGACATACTGGTTCTGTGGGCACACAGTTCTGTACAAGGGATTGTGATATGCACAACACAAATACTTCTGATAAATCCACCAAACATTTATGTGATCCAAATTCATATTCAATGTGCATGAAAATTGTACATGAAATTGTGACACAACACAAAAGAGACATTACAATGATCTTTCAACAATACATTTATATTTACCCCTTTCATCTAAAAAAAAAAGACATGAAAACTTAGGGAATATCTTAACTTCCAGTGTTTAAACAAATATTGTTGTACAAAATTCCATTTGAAAATCATTGTTACATTACTAACAAGTATCCACACAGATACCAGTTGTGTATAGAAACAAACACACATTGACAAAATACATGGATTAAAAAAAGAAACAGATTCACATTAACTCAAACAATATAAAGGAAAAAAAAGTTGTATAGCTGCATGTCAAACCCGAATTTCACATGCAAAGTAAACAAAATCACACATAGTCCCACCACATTAACTACCAAAGATCATTAAAGCATGCAGTCGATAATAAATATGTCCTATAACTTGTGTATCACAAACCAATGACATGTCATAATAGTTTCACGTGTAACTCTGTCATCACATTATTAAAAAATATCATTTTTGTTTTCTCCCCCATTTCATTTTTTGGTAAAGAAACATAGCTGTCACATACAGCCATGTTTTAATTTAGTATGTGACAGTTTCAACAACTTTGTATACTTTATACACAGTAGACAGAATAATCTTTTGACAAACATGAGAAAAACAAACTATTTCTGTGTACACATGTACCACTGTTGTAGTATTCTACGAGTGAGTAGCATATTGGACAGATGTAAAAAGTACATTAATTGCAGATTTTTCCACGAAAGGTGAATGCTGGTGATTTACAGAGGCATGCAGAGTGAATTATACCTTCATTCACACATCAATGAATAACTGAAAAAAATAAAATAAAACCAAACAAAAAATAAAATGAAACTTTGTATTCCATCTGTAGTGAATTTGAGAACGAAATATTTTGCCACACATGCATCGGTACACAATTGCGACAGCTAAAAATCTCAAACATTAATTTTCTGTGTAACTGAACGAGTAAGAGACATCATAATGAACAAAACTTTTATTTTTCTTCATCTGTACCTTATGAGTACAGCTAATATAAATATCACACAATGCAAAATTTTATCAATGCAAGTACATACGGCACTACTTGGGAAAATACATTAGATTCAGTAAACAAATGTGTCTCTTACATTGTGGAAAAAAATACAGAAATCAGTACAAAGTTGAGGCCAGAGAAGGGGTAGTAAACATGAGCTAACTCTTAACGTGCCACAGTAATTACAAGCTCCATGGACATTGTATGCATTGTGTGTTGCATAATTGCGACTTTGGCACGTTAAGAGTTAAAAGGTAATAATTCAAGAGACCTTCTACTACAAATGTGTGTTGTTGCAAAAATACATAGAAACAACAATGTTGCCACGCCAATAGCACAAGTGCACAACATTATTACGCAATGTGCAACTTGGTTGCATCACAACGATGAGGTTATCTGTCCATCTATTATATCAGTCCGTTACTCATCAAAAATCACTACACTTTTGGAGTCACTGCAGATGAATGAAATATCATACCAGTGCAACTAATTTGTGAGAAATTCCTCACAATATTTGGCAGTCCTACTACATACCACACAAAACCAGCAGGTAGTGAGTAGATGCTACCTTCACTTCTAACCAAAACACTTTTTAGGTATTTGATCAACAAAGAAATAAATTTACATGAGGTTAAAATATTAGTTCATTTGGAGGGTTGAATTTAAATGATATTCCCTGATATCACACATTTTAATACCCTATGGTTATGTATAGGAGTAAAAAAAAAAATCATGTTATTTCAACCCTAAAATGGAAAAATATTTGAACCCGTTTCTTCAATTTTCTTGGATGATAAAATACAAGTTCAAAGCCACTGGCTAACATTTACCACAGTTACAAAATGTGAGCTACATAATCCTCCATGCTCAAAGTGTCTTTGATAGGGTCTAAATATGAAGTCCTGAAAAAATTGTATTGCAAAATGAGGATTTTGCGCTTTAAAAAAGTGAAAATCTACAAGCATTCAAATTGACCAGATTCACACGCCCATTTCCTCCCATAGACTTACTGTGTGCAGATGTAGGCTATTTTATCATCCACCGGAGTAGAAATTGTTTATTCATGCATACCTTGCCATTGGCAGCATAACTTTCCAAACTTTT
>JZLH01S0622799.1:11148-21670 GCA_001188425.1 Eucidaris tribuloides | reverse complement strand
TGTGTGTGTGTGTGTGTGTGTGTGTGTGTGTGTGTGTGTGTGTGTGTGTGTGTGTGTGTGTGTGTGTGTGTGTGTGTGTGTGTGTGTCATATCAATTTCAAAGCGATCTTTTACTTTCTTCAAGGTCTAGAGTTTTCCAACATAATGGTAAACTGGAACCGTCGTATTTGGCATATATTTTGCCATTGTAACAAATCTACAAGCTTTATGTACTATTGAAATGAGATTTATGATAATCAAAGGTTTCTCTTTAAGGTTAGATCAAAATAATGTGACCGAAGTCAATGTTATGACACGGGGAATTGAGTCTACAGACTTCCTTTTTGGTAAAAAAAATCTCGTGGAAGATCCCCGTTTTTCTCATTTTTTTTGTGACTTTGCCGCTTCATAAAATAAAAGCGCGCCGTCTATAAATATATTGAAGATGAGTATGTGTAGTGGGAAGTCTGAGGATTCTAAAAATGTAAAAATCACATTTTATTGGCTCGGAGAAGGCCCGCGGAATTGGCAAAAAACAATCACAGACACCATTTTCTCTCAGTATTCTGACTTTCACAGCTGGCTAGAAATCAACGCAGTCTTTATTATGCGTTCGAGTGTGAATGTAAACAATAGACATGCTCCTACCAGTGTTGTAGTGCCTTGATGCTGAGCCTTGGCCTTAAGGCGCCTTAAGGCCTATTTTTCCACTGCCTTGGCCTTGAACTTCAAAGCCTTGGGTTTGAGCATGCCTTGGCCTTGGACTTCTATGCCTTGGCCTTGAAAATCTCCAGAAAATTCAAGGCATTTTCAAGGCATTTGAAATTTTTGTACTTATACAAGAATAATTGTGAATATTTTGGTTTTATTGTCCAGTAAATCTATATCATTAATCTAATGCAAGTTTTATGCAGTCATAACAGACTAAATTCATGTATGGGTGTATTATAAAATTTTGGATTAATATTAGAAGATGATGATAATTACAAAGTAAAATTATCAACAAACCAACAATAATGTTGATACTACTACTACTACTACTACTACTACAACTACTTCTACTACTACTACCACTACCACTACTACTACTACTACTACTACTACAACTACTACTACTAGTAATGGTAATGATAACAATAAAGTATTGATAGTGCCCCTGTTGAGCGTGTGTTCAGTCGTGGTGCAATTATTATAAGACCACACGGGGCACGTCTGTCTGCTAACATGCTACAAATCATGATGTTTCTTAAATGCAATGAGCAGATCTTGAATGTAAAAAGGATGTTGTTATGGGCTAAATCATGGCAACTTATCCTCATGAGGGGAAAGTATACTCAGGCCTTTCTGAATCAAATAGGGTTAAAGGAATATTTAGTGGCAGATCGGTCAAAACCAAATGTCAGATAAAGGTATAATTTTTATCAAACACAAATTAGCATTTTGCGATTTTTTTGGCATATTTTTTTTATACAACGTTAAAGAGTTCCTTTCGTTTGTTTTTTGAATCATGAAAATGGAAATCTACTACAAGTTATTTCATTATATTACAGAGCCCTGGGGTAAATTGGGGCCCTGGGGTAAATTATAGACTCAATGTATTACACTGCCGGTGTATTTCTTCTTGTCACAGCTCATCTTTTTCTTTCTTTCTTTTACTTTAATGGAGAGTGAGAGGAGCCATACAAGGGTATTCAGCAAAAACCTTAATTTACATGCTTTTCAAATATTCTACTTTAATTAAATTTAGCAAATCCCAGGTGGATAGAGTTTAGTTTTTGTTTCACCTTGTGTACAGTGCAGGTTGTATTATTTACTCAATATTAATGTGTCAAACGTTTTTATCTACCATCTTTAGCCATAATTATGTAAGTTTTTGCATCTGATTGCCACAATGAACATCTGCTTCTTGCTCTGAACAGTGAAGTGAAACGGGGAAAAAAACTTTGAATTTTTTTAACAAGAAACGTAGTCCAGATACGACACTAGAAAACAAACAAAATAAAACATTTCAACGGACGGGAATACACTTGGTATCAGTGTAAGTGTCACTTCAGGCTTGATTGTGGATAACAGTTATAACTTGTAAAAAGGTCATCTTGTGGGAATGTCATTTCCAGGGTCATTTCGATGCATATTTGCTCTACTCCAAATATGATGCCTGTTTTACAGTTAACAGATACTAAATTGACTTCAAAATAAACAACACTTTGAATGCCAAAGTCTATGTAAATTCGTTTAAATTAATTGCTTTATTGATGCCTTGGCCTTGGGCCTTGAGGTTTCATGCCTTGGCCTTGGGTATCCATGCCTTGGCCTTGAACATTGAAGCCTTGGCCTGGGCCTTGGCCTGTGCCTTGAGGGTTTGGGCCTTGACTACAACACTGGCTCCTACACAGCGCGGCGTGAGAGCAGTAGTGCATGTCCTGTGCGAAGGACCTCGTATTTCTCTGCCCAAAAGAGGAGCGTTTTTTTAGCTAAACAAATTGATATGGTGTGCACATGTTCATATATTTGTATACAGACACACATAAAGATAGACATGTACAGAAATATGAAATGTACATTTGAAAAACAATGGAAGTTACGATGCAATTGAAGTTGATCTGCAAAGAATGATCTTCCCCACCGAAGCCAGACATACATGGTTTAATACTTCTACCAAGATGTATCCCTTCACATGCATCAAAACCTGTCTCTTTTTTGCTTGCATATTTACCTTAGGCTCACAATGCATTCAACAATAGGGCATACGGACTTGCATATGGAGGTGAGTTTTAATTATGATCCACTGCTATTTATCAATAAAGCAACATAAACTGCAATGTAATGGCTGTAATCTACTATTCTTTGTATTCCATGATTTCAACCACGTCAATTCCATTTAACATCGCACAAATAAAAAAGGTTATTTCCCTAAAATATGTATCTATTGTTTAAAACTCACTACAACGTGTTAAAATGCAATAAGTAAGAAGCATACGTTTCATTTGGTTCATCACATTATTGTTTTTCCCTCTGCACAACTTAATTTGTTCGCATCATGTTATGATAACGTAACGCACATTCACGCTTACCTTTGATTAAAAAATGACGGTTTTAGCCCTCATTTTCAAGCACGCCTAAATTCCTATAAACTTTCTTCTGGAGACTTTGACAGCACGGGTAAAATATTTAGCTCTTAATGAATTCTAGTAATGAAAGATAGGAAACAAAACAAAACAAAACAATTTTTCTACTTTCTTGTATTTTATTTTTTAATTACTTTTTTTCAGTCAAACATTGCTTTGATTTCGGCAAGCCATACAGCTCACCATTGTAGATTCCTATGCGCTTATTTCGTTTGAAGACAACCACGGTATTGCATGAATGTTTGATGATATCTTTAAATAAATAAATTAGACGGGAAAATTAACCACATTGACATTAGACATTACCCACAGTTGCAGAATCCGCAACTCAAGATAATCGGTCATTTCTCGTGACGAATGTTAACTATCGAGTGCAAGGGTGCCACTCAAAATTTTACATTTCCCCTACGCCGCATACGCCCCAATAGGCCAAATTTCCCTACGGAGCTATGTTTTCCCCTACAAACATCCACTTTTCCCCTACGAAGCTACGTTTCCCCCACAAAATAACCTTAGTAAATGCAAGAGATTGATTTTAATTGAGAAAGTTGACATTATGTTCACCTCGATACTGCGGCATGCGCGCGTTCCGGTTTTCGTAATTATACGATATAGTGACCAACTTGGACAGTGGATTTAGCCTACCCAAATAATGTCTACAGATGAATATATATGGAAGCTCTTAGAAAATGTTTGAGGATTTAAGAATATTTTTTTGAATATTGTCAAAAACCCCTACAAATCATCAAAAATCCCTACTTTCCCCTACGGAAGGTCATTTTCCCCGTAGGGATTCCCTACTTCCTACGGCTGGCTAAAATTCCCTACGGTAGGGATTTTCCCCTACGAGAGGCATCCTTGCTCGAGTGGAAGTGTCGTGTTGTGAATTGTTCTCTGTCTTTCAAGTGTGAGATACTGGGTTCGATTCCCGCCACGCTCATTTTCGTCCTTCAGCAAGGCGATTTATCCACATTGCTGCTCCATTCCTAGGAGTGAAATAGGGACCTAGTGGAAACTGGGATGATAATAAATGCAGGGTCCTATGGGACAAGTGTTTGTCACTGAAGAGGCTACCCTGAGTAAATAATACGATATTGAATATATTATTATTATTATTATTATTATTATTATTATTGTTGTTGTTGTTGTAATCATTTCTTTTATTCAAAGAAAAGGCATACTAGATATAATATAGTATGCATAAATTACACATGTAGATATAATATAATATGCATAAATTACACATTGGGTTGTGTCCAGGTCTATGTTCTCTTTCAAGAACAGGCAGGATGATTACATTACATTACAATATTTACGATACAAAACAATAATATACGGTATGGCATTCAAAGTATTATGATGTGCAGCAAAGTTAATTTGGACTGCTAAACTGTTTATACTGAGAGTAGTTTGGTAGGTATTGGAAATAATAATTTGAGTAAATCAAAGTTTGGTATTACAAATGTAGGAATAAGAAATTATATTGTTTTATAGTAAGTGATTAACCAAAGAAAAAATACATGATTTCTAAGCCCCCTCCCCTCCCACTCCCTCACTTCATTTCACTTTGTATATTACACTACATTGCAAAATATTGTACCCCACCCCTTATCAACAGAAAAATAACATGGTTTTTAAGCCCTTCCCCGGAACAATAACATGATTCTTAAGCCATTTCCCCAGTCATATCCTCATTATTATTGTTATTATTATTATTATTATTATTATTATTATTATTATTATTATTATTATTATTATTATTATTATTATTATTATTATTATTATTATTATTATTATTATTATTATTATTATTATTATTATTATTATTATTATTATTATTATCATCTACATACAAATGTATGAATACTTGCATTTTACGTCATTGCACATCCAAAATGCACCAACCCTGGACACTTTCAAACGAACACTCAAGTCTTATCTGTTTCAACAATAATTTGAATTTCAATACCGAACAGTGACTATTAAAACCTGTACTCGCATCCGTTCATTTAGCTCTGCAGTAATTAGTTTGTATATGTAATGTGTCTCAATTTATGTATTTCTAATGTCAATTTGTTTTTCATGTATAATCAAGTTTGTACAACGCTTAGAAACAAAGCGTGTTAAGCGCTATATAAATGTTGATGATGATGATGATGATGATGATGATGATGATGATGATGATGATGATGATGATGATGATGATGATGATTATTATCATCATCATTGTTGTTATTATATATCGTGTTATCTTTCTCTTGTTTTCTCAGCGCTGTGCGTCATACTCGTGCAGTGGCGCTCGACTCGTATGGTACTGGTTCCCTCCAGTTGACTCCTGTGAGTTGTTCCTGACCTGCGTACCGTTGCTCCAGCCTTCCTTGGTACGGTGGCGTCCCCCGTACGATGACGTCTGTCTAGGTTTGGCCAATCACGAGTTCAGTATCGTCGATATGCTGAATATGGGCGTCAGAGGGGTGGAAATTGATATCTGGTGGTGTGCGGATGCGGTTAGTAAGCCAATAATTCACAAGTTATTACACACTTTCATTTCGCGCGTACACCCTCCCTACTCAAAAGTATTGCAACATACACTACAACGCATGCATTTTGAGTTTGAGGGGTCTTTCTATAATGATGTCCTAATGAAGTTTTTTATTGGAAAACAACAAATTATTTGAAAAGAAATCAATGAATATTCTTCGTCCTTTCTTCTCCTAGGCGGAGAGATTATCAAATGCAGGCGCACCCACGACAGAGGGGCAGGAACATAAAATTAAATATTTTTCGCCTCCCTATAAGAGTGGGGCGTTAATTCACACTTGCATTGTAATTCGGTGTCATATTTACCTTAAAACGGTTTTGATGGTTTGGAAAGACTTCCAACAAGCAAAAAATGCCGATATGTTCATTTGAAGCTGTCTCAGAAAGACGACACCACCCCGCGAAGAAGAAAGCGCCTCCCATTTTCATAAGACAGTGGTAAGGATAATATGCCTCATATTTTAGACAAGCCCTCTTCAAGTAATTTATCATTCTTTCTCAATTCTACGGGTGGTTTACTATTGCAAACATCCTGAAATTTATTGTCATGCGACTTTTGATTACATTGGATGTAATGATAATTATGGAGAGAAGGCCATCATCCTTTGATTAGTAGCCTTATCCTCCTTCCCACTGTCTTATGAAGATAGGAGGCGCTTTCTTCTTTACGCGGTGATGGTGTCTTCTTTCTGAGACAGCTTCAAGGAAATATATTTGCATTTTTGTTTGTAAGAAGTCTTTTCAAACCATCAAAACCGTTTCAACAGTTCAAGCGAAATGTGAGACCGAATTACAATGCTAGTGTAAATTATCACCCCACCCTTATAGGGAGGCGAAAAAAAAATAATTTAATGTTCCTGTCCCTCTGTAGTGGGTGCGCCTGCATTTGATAATCTTTCCGCCTTGGAGAAGAAAGGACAAAGAATATTCATTGCTTTCTTTTTAAAAAATGTTATTTTTCAATAATAAACTTCATTAGGTCATCATTACTGAAAGAAGCCTTCAACTCAAAATGCATGCGTTACGATATGTTGCAATACTTTTGAGTAGGGAGGGTATATTGATAACGCGTTGTGACTATATGGACTGATGAGGTCAGCGAAATACAAAAGTATCATTAATATACTATCGAGTGCAACAAACTTTTTGGATGATTGATGGGCAAAACTACACTTTATCACCTGATTATCTCTGGAGTCCCCAGGGGTGTCGATTTGTGTTTCGGATGGGGGGGGGGGGGCCAAAAGTGAAAAAGTCAGAAAATTTTCTGCGCGCTTCGCGCGCCAAACACAATACAAAATTTTTGCGCGCGACGCGTCGAAAATTTGACAATTTTGAATATTTGATGGTATTTTTATGCTAAGTTTAATGGTTTTATAGTGCTTTCTAATGCTTTTTAAGCATATCCTTGTATTTCATATTATGAATTTTTCAAGTTGTCAATTTTTTTTTTTTTGGGGGGGGGGGCAAATCGATATGTTTGCTCCTCCCCCCTAATATTTTCATATTGATAGCTTGCCGGACATATATGCAATAACAAAATAATGTATGCAAGTTGTATTTTTGGTATTGAATATGTATTCATAGGAACGGATGAGAGAAATAGCTATTCACTAGGTTTCGGAAGAGAAATCATCCTTTGATGACGCAAACCCTGACCAACAAGATTAGTCTTGGCTCAAGGCGCTGTGATATTTTAGTGCCAAAATAAAGTCTGTGCCTGCAGACTAGCGCCCAACGGGGACGATATAGTCCGCACAAGCCTTCCAGTTTCATTTCGGTGATCCATTTGCTGATTCGGACAGAGTTTTATCTCTGCTTTTATTCACAGAACATTGCTCTGGAACAATTCTCTCAAATTTATACTGACCATATACCGCCGTTTTCATTTTACACCTTGTAGATGCGTATAGCCCATCTCGGCACGCGCCTCGCTGCTGGATGCGGAGAGTTCAACGTACTTTTTGCTGACGTCATTGCTGACATCGGAAACTGGATGGACCAGCCGGGAAACGAAAATGAATTCGTCTTGATTTATATAAATGTAAAGAAATACCTAGCAATACCTTTAAGTTGAGCTGTTTTAATCTGTGGATAAAAATACTGTAAAAGTGTGTATCTTAGAAAGAGAGAGATGGATACATAATTGTCATTATTGTGATTTTGTTGCAATTCTCACATTTTGGTACTCCAAAGCTAAGCTAGATGATTTGTTCGTTTATTTTGTACGACAATCCGAGACTGGTAAAATTGAGGAGGAACATCTTGCATTGAATCTTTCAATCAGAAAGTGTGTGATATTTTCATATTGTCTCAAGTATGTACGATGTATATTTACAGCCTTCCGGTTGCTAAGCGATTTCTCCCTCCGTTGATAAGCAAAATTGATTGGATTACGTAACAGGACGCCGCAGACACTGGAAAAGATCAAGTCAACTCCCCCCAAAAAAGGTCAAATTTCAAAAGGTCCGTGCATAAAAAATGATGCGCCCTTTTATAAAGTATCGTGTACACACAGGTTGTGTTGAGTGTGGATTTTATTGTAGCGAAAAATCAGGAAAATCGATGTAAAAATAGCAGAGCTATGCACATGATTGACTGACCTCCTGAATACTTCAGTTTCATCACAGAAGTGCGTCCGTAAACTACAATTTCTCGATATTTTTGGTTACTTTGTTCAAGTTGAAACTTCCATATTTTGTTAGAGAGAAGTGTTTTGAATGTACATTCTATCAGCTCAAGATAATTTAGCAAACGCCCGTGTGACAGTTATGAAATCAGTTGTCTCATATGGATTTCTTCGATTTTCTCAATAAATACTAAACGTATCGGAAAGATGTTTGTTACATTGATACTAAGAAAATATACCCTGAAAGCCACAAGAGAAAAACGTGAGATATCAATGTAGAAAAAAATTGTCCGCTAAATGGAACAGCCACGGCGCCACGGAGCGATGTTTGATATGAATGATTATGTCAGTGGGCTAAATGGCCCTAGCAACTGGAAGACTGTTTACACGAAGTATTTTAGTTATAAAACATAAACAGTATATTCAGAACACATGATCTGATGTGTTAAAATAGCAACGAATACATTGATGATTAACAAGTTAGATTGATGTGTGTTTGAACATTGTGGCAGTTAATTTGGAGTTACTGGCTGCACTTTTATGTTCAGAATGTTAAAAGTCAGTGGCTTTCTTTTGCATGACTAGACATTAACATTCTGTAAATACACTGGTGTTGAAAAGAATGTTTTATGCATGTTTTCAAAGTCTAGAATATCACTGATCTCGAAATTTCACCAACATGTTCTTCACAAGTAAACTTTAGGGACAAAGGTGATGTTTTGTAGTGTTTCTGGGGGCTGCAAACGTGATCTTGTAATTTAGGTCGGTTCAATTCTCCAAATCGTATATCGTTTTCTACGAAACGGAACGTTGGGGGACGATCATTGCGATTCTCTGACGAAATTTGCTGACATGTTCATATACGATATGTCATTGTTAAAAGGCGCGGTGTTTAAAACCTCTGTCGTTTTCAGAGGATAAGGCTACTAACTAAAGGTGATGGCTTTCTCACCGCATCATTATATCCAATGTATAAAAGTTCGCATGACAGTAAATTACAGGATGATTGCAATAGTAAACCGCCTTTAAAATGGAGAAAGAATAATAAATCATACATTGAAGAGGTCTTGTCTAAAATATGGGGCATATCCTCTTTACCACTATCTTATGAAGATATGAGGCGCTTTCTTCTTCGCCGGATGTGGTCTTCTTTCTGAGACCGCGTCAGAGTAACATATGGACATTTTTTGTTTGTTGAAAGGCTTTCCAAACCATCAAAACCGTTTCACGAGAAATATGATACCGAACTACTATGCTAATGTAAAACAACACCCCACCCCTATAATGAGGCGAAAAAATGCAAATGTTATGTTCCAGTCCCTCTGCCGTGGGTACGTCTGTATTTGATAATTTCTCCGCCTTGGAGAAGAAAGGACAAAGTATATACATTGATATCTTGCCAAATAATTTATTTTCCAACAATAAACTTCATTAGGACATGTTGATAGAAAGACCCCTTCAACTCAAAATGCATGCATTATTGTATATGTTGCAATACTTTTGAGTAGGGAGGGTAGGTCAACCACAAAAAAAAGAAAAAGGGCAATACAACTAAAAATAGATTGGGTGCAATAAATCAATGCCGCCACTTTTGTTCTGAGTTGGCCTGAAAGTTTTCAACTCAGCAAGAAGTCCAGGATGTTGATACAGGTATAGTGTCCGCTAATATCGGTAAATATCGGGTATATGTATATGGAGAAGTCATATTGAGATCGATTCAATTTCTTTGGACAGGAGAAGTTCGATCAGGGTCACGATGCGGAAGTCAACGGTCCGTTAGAGAGATACCTGGGTCACGACCGGATTCTGAGTCCAGCCAATCTCAGGGACACGTACGGCGGAGTCTGGCCTACCCTCAGAAGAACAAGACAAGTACGAGCTCTTGATTAATTCTAGTTATAATAATAGTACGGTATTACATTACATGAGAAATAGACGGAGAAGAAGAAAAAGAAGAAAGAAAAACAAATAATTAATGTAGGATGATAAAAAAAGCTTTATCCGGAAAGGAGTGAAGGAGATGGAAGAAGAAGACATATTCGAAATGAACCGCGCCTAACCTCTTACATTCTTGTAACATTTGTATTACGCATGTTTACTTTATACAAATCGTCATATCGCTGTATATGAATGTCCCTGTTATGTTTTAATCATGTACATCGTTGACTTCATTCAACCAATGAAGTATAGATAGAAATAAAAGAAAAAAAGGAAGAAGTAGAAGAAGAAGGAGAAGAAGAACAAT
>JZLH01S0622797.1:44911-55180 GCA_001188425.1 Eucidaris tribuloides | reverse complement strand
TATCGCAACATCAGTAAGCCAGTATATGAGCATGATGAGCGGTACATTCACCCAGACTTGTCATCAACGCAGGCGAGATGTTTTCAGCATTCCTCCGTAAACGAGCAGTATTGACATCGTGATGCATCAGGAGCTATAGCGGTTGTAAAAAAAAAGCCACAGACCCGGTGATGTGACCCATCTGGCGATTCTGGATGAGGGCAGGGAACGAGGGTTAATAGCTGAGCCATTAATTTAGGCGACGCCATTCATAATGGTAGGACAAGACAGTATGAACGACACTCACTGCTTTACGCTTTACGAGTGTGGTGAACCATGAGAGTAAGGGCACTCCAGAATGACCTATAAAATGACAATTTGGGAAGCATAAAAATCTCGAAACGTAAGGATAATTACTTACTATACCGAGTTTCCTCCCGCAACGAATCATTTTTGACGACTATAATGTTGATAAATTAGTGATCGTCCTGCTGTCACATGGTTTGGTATCATGGAGTTACATTGACTGAATCGTGTATATACAGCGTGGCCCAAAAAGAATGTTACACATGTGATCGTTAATTTCTTCAAAATCATTCAAAATGTCATTGGTGATTATTCCATGGGTTAGTGCATTCTTTTTCCAACAAAATGATACCATAATCATTAATTTTGATTAAAGTGTTTGGATCTCAGCGCTATTTTTCTGAGGCAATGTAACTGTCTAAATTTGGTATGTTTCAACCTCCAGCGATCATCAGTACACCGACACATTCTCACGTTACGGGGTGCCATAGAATAAGCTCCGCCGAGACAAAGGGCAGGAATTCCCTCGCTTTGATAAGGAAGACCATGTGAGCTGCATCTCCTTTGTCATGGTGGTTTGTCTGGTATGGCACTCTGAGACGCAAGAATATCTCGGTGTTCGGATGACCACCGCTGATGAAAAATTGGCAAATTTGGGAAATGACATTGCCTCGGAAAAATGGCCGCAATACCGAAACGAATGACTCAAAATCAATGATCATGGTATCATATTGTTGAAAAAAGAATGTTCTAATCGCTGAAACAAAAACCAATGACATATTGCAGATGATGTTGAAGAAATTAGCGATTGCAGGTGTAGCATTCTTTCTGGGCCACCCTGTATATTACGCAATGTTTGCGGTCTTCTGTTAAAAAAAGAAACAAAGAAACATACAAGCAATCTTCCCAATGTGAAGTTGATTGTAATAGGTATTCGTTATTTCCAGTTTTAATGTCATTGCTTCGTGCTATATTTCTCTATATCTATTTATTCATTTATTTATGTATTAAATACATAAATAGATAATAACAAAAAGGCAAAGGGTAGACTCACATTACCACATAGCATTGCTCGTCTAATGAAGATATAAATATATCCAGGCGCGTATTCGGGAATTTTCAAAGGGGGTATTCAAATCCTAAGTCCACACATTTTTACGGTCAGCCCAGCAGAAGAAACTCCCTCAGCCGGGGGGGGGGGGGATTTAAATCCAAATTATAAATCTATATTTTTCACGGTCAACCCAACGGCCGAAAAGTCGCTCACCGAGGGGTGGGGGGAATCTTGAATCTTGCACGGCCAAATTTTCCGCCAACGACCAAAAAATCAGCACGTATTCCGTTCCGTCTGTTTTGGAGATTTAAAAACGTAAGGTATTTTCAAGAAAAAAGGGTGGTGTTTGGGGGATGTTATCACCCCAAACACCCCCTGGATAGGCGTATGAATACACCAGTGCTGTTCAAAAGCTCAGAGTCGTCATGGAATAGAGTCTACATCAAGGAGGTCTCGAGTAGCTTACTCAGTCATACAAGTATAGAACGACAACGACGATCGTATGAGGGGAGGCTGAAAAGTTCAGAGGCTGACTAGACAACGTAATCAAAACCAATGAAATTATAGTCATATCAACTGTTTCTGATGCTTACCGCATTGTTTCTTTTGACATATACTTTTGACATTTTCTCATTTAGAAATGATTTTACCTTGGCAGTTAAGGTTATGACAATATAATTTTTTAGCAGATTTTGACGTGGGTCACTGTCTCATGGGGCTTGAAATGCTGAAAGATCCACCCAAATGTGGTTATTACTGTTGATAATGTACTTCATTCAGCTATTGGTTTAAAATGTGGCAGAGAGACTGGAAAGAGTCCAGAAAGATGATCTCTGTCTGGACAAGCAAGTCCCTGCTATCAAAAATCTGTCGAAACGGCCTTTGAAGAAACCTCAATTGTCAATGAAAAATCTTTTAGCAGAAAACCCCCAGAAAATATATCTGAAAAGAAACAAAGGAATTAATATCAGAAAGGTTGAATATAATACATGACTATAATTTCATTGCTAACTTCTTCTTAGTTAGCCTTTAAACTTTTCAGCCTCCCTTCGTATCATTCTAAAAGCATTTCAAATCAAATTATGAACCATAATCTGATGATTTAAAAGCATCCTGTACGAGTGGGAGATCAATCAGAAATAAGTGCTTATCAATTCCAACTTATGAGTTTCGACAAGACAGTGTAACAAAATACGACAGTCCATAGCATTCGTTTATACGTACTCTTACTTACTTGATTGTTATGAGTTATCGGAAGTTGATTGTAAACTATCATAATTTTGTATCGACTTTAAAATTAATAATTCCTCATTGATACTTTTGATACACACACAAACACAAACACACACACACACACACACACACACACACACACACACACACACACACACACACACACACACACACACACACACACACACACACACACACACACACACACACACACACACACACACACACACACACACACTCACCATCACACACACACTCACGTAAACAGACACATGCACATAAACAACCAAATTTAATGAATCCCAGAAAATATGCTGTTTTATTTTGTTTTTGGCTACGGACATGAGTTTTTTCGTAATACATCTGCACTTTAGCTTGCATGTTTCGGATAGCTGTTAAAGCTTTCAGTGGCGTAAATGAGACAAAGGGAAATGTTCTTTACACTTCTGGCAACTAGGATTATTTATGGATCTATTTGGCAGAAGGTTTGCTTTTGATAGTGCCAATTAATGTTATAATGCAGTGCGCTGCTTTTACTATGTGGCCGTGATCAGTATATACGAACTCATTTCACGTCTTAATTTGATCTCACAATGGTGCCGAATACTGCCGATAAAATGCATCCCTGTTTTTTTGCGACATATACTAGGCATAAATGACAATTTTTATTTTACTTTATCATGCAAGGAAATGATATTACCATATCACGATACTGACTAAGGTATATAAAAAGGATGCGAAATGCACAACCTGTGCAATATTTCACATTCCTGCTTTTCTGTACAGAAATGAGTGCTTAAAAACGATGTATTACTTTAAACAAACGACGGGGACTTTCCTCGCTGATTAGTTTTTAGTTGTCATGAAATTGGAGGGAATGTGGTTGACCATGATAATTATATGGCAACAAGACATTTTCAGCATATAGAAAGGTAAAAAATATATATCGTATTAAACATTACCGAATCATACCTTTCATAAATGAGTTCGTTCAGGTGTAGTAACAAGGAAGGTTAAACATATCAAGCAATTTAAGCAATTTTACGAAGAAATTTAGTAATATCACTTATAACAGTAGTTCCAAACGTTAGCGGTTGTCATGGACAAATGCTGAATATATACGTCGGATATGATTTATTCATATTGATCACTGAATAGGTACAATTCGTTTTTGTAATAATTACGTCATACTTGTTACAGTTTTTGTCCCCGTTGTTTCTGGGCGAATAATTCAACTCCAAACAATTAATCATTTACTTAAGTATTTACTTTCAGCATAATACAAAAGAGCTTCATAAAGCAGTTTGTTGCTGCCTGCTTTGATTGACACTGATCATCGTCGTCGTCGTCGTGTTCGACGTCGTTCTCCGACGCTTACCGGACTCTACCTGCCTCTTGCACTGGAAGGCCGACTTGAAGGCGCCTCTGTACCTGCTACTCAGGACCGTATAAATTACAGGGTTGATAACGGAGTTCAGGTATTCCAGAGTTCGAGCCACATCCAGCACAATTTGGTACTGCCGCGCCGAAAGGATGGGCTTGGACTTGGTGAGAAGAGTAACCGTTTTTCGGAGGGACAGTAACTGGAATAGCGCGAGACAGAGAAAGTACGCTACGCCATTGATGACGAGCATGCGAATCGTCAGCGCCCGTAGCGCGGCGTCCGAGTCGCTTCTGCGGCTGCCGCGTTTATGATGCATCATGGCCGCGTTCAGACCGCGTATTATCCGGAAGTACAAGTAGACGTTGATGACGAAAGTGACGAAGAAAGGTAGGGTTTGGACAGCATTACTGTATATGCCGGCCCACTCTCCTATTTGATCGATGACCAAAATGTTATCAGGCCAATCTTCGAAGCGTTCCTCGTCCGGCCAGATCACGCACACGCGGTTGAATATGGCATACGCAGGAATGATCGTAGACGACAATGACGACGAGGTGATCCAGATGATCATCGACATCAGTATCGCCCTGGTGCTCGTCGAGCGTTGGGAGTAAGGCCTGCAGACGGCACAGAATCTCTCCCAGGACACGGCAGAGATAAATCCCAACGACGAAAACCGAGTGATATTCGCCGTTGTGAAAAGAATCACGCAGGCGTATGAACCCACACCGGTAACATCTCGGACGACACGCGATGTGGTAAGCTTGCGGATTCGATATATCATCACGACGCTCAAGAATATGATATCGGCGACGGCCACGTTGATCAGATAGACATTTGTGATGGTCTTCATGGTTGGGACGCGATACACAACAAAAAGAAATGCCGAATTGAAAACGATTCCAGCGGTGCACAAAATGGGTAAAAATATTGCTACGTAGATGACATCGGCGAGCGAGTAACCGAACGAGTGGGCGATGGCCGGGTGTAGCATGAAATCGTAAATTTTGTCCCCAGGTGAGCAGAAATCGCTAATATTGTATGATACGTTGGATGCCATTTCCGACTTGCAGGGAGACGAACGTTTGCGGAGCTGTAAATGAAAACGTTCTCCTGTAAGTGAACCTAATCGCGTTGAGATAACTTGAAAGCGCCAAATGAGGGCGAAGTAGTGCTAAATTTTGTCCTCGAGTGAGCAGAAGTCGCTAATATTATATATTGGATGCCATTTCGACTTCAAGAAGACACAAACGTTTGTGGAGCTGTGAATAAAAACGTTCTCCTTTGAAGTGTACGTAATCGCGTTGAGATTACTCGAAAGCGCCAACTGAGGGCGAGGGGTATTTGTGCAGGCTATCAAACTTGCTCGCAGCGATGGTAATGGCCGGGTTTGATTTGTAACTTGCAACATGGAACGGGACACCGAAATTCGCTGTTTATATACCGCTGACCGTAACGCTGATGTGAACCACTCTGGAATTCGAACTAATGAAACGTCTCAAAACATTGGACACATTCTCTCTCCTTTTTTAAATGATAAACATTGCTAATGGTATTGGCTTTTGTAACCATGGTGATATATTACCTCCGGTTAAGTGCAAACCTTGTCCATCTGTTAGAAGCAATCTTTTGTTGGTTGATAAACACGTCTGCAAAAGACTAAGATATATAGCTTGCACACATCTAACTAGAGCCTTATTCTCGTCGATGTAACATTGTAGAGTAACATAAAAGTAATTGAAACATGTCCATATATCACAGTCGTGTTTCAGAGTTAATGAATGTCCACTACGTATAGCGCGTGCACACACCATCACACACTCACACACACACACACACACACACACACACACACACACACACACACACACACAACACAACACCACGCCAGCGCATCACACACTGCACACAACCACACACATTGGTCACACACACACACACACAACACACGGATCACACCACAACGCCACACACACCGACACACCACCTATACACATACAACATGCCACAAATACATATTACACACATACACATAATACATATATCACACATACCCATACATACACACAACATACATACACATGCACACTTAACCACACACGAAAACAAAACACACCATACACACATTCACACAATAACGTACATACGCGCACACACACATAACCTAATCACATACATCACACCATACACACGCACATCACACATGCACACATACCCATATGACAACATACATACATACACAGCACACACATATCACAGGACACACCACACACACACAACACCCGCGGTTCACACACATCACACACACACAGCACACACACACACATCACACACCACACACACACACATCAATCACACACACACACACACACAACACAACAACACACACACACACACACAAACACACAAGACATCAAACTGAACGGGGAGGCCGTTCGCGAAACGCCCTGTTTTAGGACGTAAATGAACCGTGAAGAACTACACCAAAAATGAAAAACGAATCAATGGGGTACGGAAGTAAAAGCACTGGTATATCTTGATCTGTTCGTGTCAGGTAAGGAAACCGGCAGCATTAAGTGCAACAGTCTGCACACACAGTCATAGAACAAAGTAAATGAGAATATGTTTGTACCAAACATAGCCAAATGGGCAGTTTCAGTGCATATTCAAGAACAGGTTTTCTTGTCCGAAATAAAGCCAAAGAGTGCGGTGCCACAGGTGGATCAGGGTGGGCCGGCTTACCCCCTAATTTTTCAACTTATTATAATGACGTGGAATTTTAACTGGTTTTTCGAAAAATATCGCGCCCAAACTGATTTTGTGTATAGTAAAACAAAAATGGGCGGGCAAAAAAATTGATCTTTTTGTCGTCGTCGGCCCCCTACGCTCCCGCTTCGCGTTGTCGGTCGGCTGTTTCAGTTCGTAATTTGGGCTGGTTAATAAAAAATTGGCAGCGCAAAATTTTCCGACGGATTTCGCCCCTCGGTAAATGTTACCCTATGGCGCGCCGCATGATCGAGTCTGAGCGTCGATTTGAACTTCGTAATGATCTGATTTGTGCATGTGGTGGATTAATCATTATGCGTAAGAAATTTGCACTTATACATCAGGGCTACGCAAAGAAATAAAAATACTTCAAAACTTTTGTCGCAGGACTGTAAATTGCGTGGCGAGGGAAATTTGGGGGCCTACCTTGAAGACTACCCCACTTGAGGTCAACGCCCAGGAGTCAAACGGCTCATCAGACTAATCAAATGGCCTATTAGGTGGTTAGCGTCAAATGGCATCGCCGGGTATTTTTTTGTTAACGAGGCGTCTGGAATTATTCTGATTTCGCCTAGCCGAAATATAGTCTGATCGCCAACCTAATAAAAAATAGAAATACAAATATTTGTTTCATGGCCAATTAAAACGCATGGATCTTGACATTGCAGACAATAAAGTTTTTTAACCATGAATGAAGCTAGTTGAGATTTTGTTGGCGAGGAAGTGTAATTTTGGCGAATTTCATTGTATGTGGCCTCTACCTAAGTGTAACAAGTCGCCAATTGAAAAGCGCGCGGTACTCAAAATTCAGCTGAGCGTTGAACACTCTCGTACGAATCACTTACCCCCAGCCTTCCTGCAGTTTATACCCATAGAGTTGGATTACTAGTAATCCAACTCTATGTTTATAAGTACCCAACATCCTGGGAATGTCTGCTTACAACACTTACCAACATTATTCACGTGATACTCGACCCTTTGACACCAGGTGTTACTATTCATTTCATTTCATATTCATTTCACTTATTGGTTTCTTGCAACTTCTTTCATGAATCAACATTGTACAAAGAAAATACATATACATAATATATGAGAGTATTTGTAACAATATTGATTTGCCTGTGATACATTAATATACAGTTATGAATTAATTTATTAGTAGTATAACTACGAATTATCTTTAAACCAATAAGGAGTATGAAAATAATGATCAATAATACATTGCATTTTCTTTTTTAAAGAAATTTTAAGGCGGTTGCAGGGGTTGACAACGAAAGCAAGCTTTGAAAACATGACAACCCTGTTAAAAATTCTATGATTCTTCTAGTAACCGTTCTTATCACATAGTAAATAGGTGCAAGTGCGTGGGGGGGGGGACTGAGAACGGGAAGGTGGGTGCTTGCCCTAAAAATGTACTTAAAGTTTTTTAATATCAGGTTAAGACTGGAATTTATAAAATGTAGTGCAGAATTAAGTGAGCATCGTGATGTAAAGGAAATTTGTTCAGTCACTTCTTCCTATATTTGATTTAATATACGCTGATTGTTCTTTAATTTTCGTTTTAAAAGAAAGTCAGAATATTTTGTTTGTTTGAGGAAATCGGTAATTGTTTCCATATGTCAGGTCCGTGGTGTCTGAGGGTTTTGGTGTGCTAATCATAACCTGGGATTATCTAAAGTGAATATTGTTTGCAATGCTACCGTGTTGGATATGAGAATGTGTTGCTATTGTATACAAAGAAATTAGTGAATACTGGGGACAGCATTTCATAGTGATATTTGACACATGAACATGGATATTTGTAGACGTATTTATGTCATCGTAACTTAACAATTTCAAACCGACTAAATAGAGGAATCTGTGTGAAGAGTAAGGCGAGTAAAAATAGTACACCAATTCTAAACTGACTGTTCTTGTTGTAATAAGAAGAATGTGATCAAGTTCTAGTCTTTTGAACAATTCCCCCCCCCGTCACCCGCCAATTAATGTTACAGTAATTTATATAAAGGTAAAATTACGTGCGTTGTAAATCATTACGAAGGAATGTTCAGCGCAAGAAATAGTTTTAACTTATCAATATCCCAATTCCTTTAGCTATTGAAGAAGATACATTTGTTTACTGCATGCTGGTCCCCATGTTAAAATACTCTGTCTATTGTAATGCCAACAAATTTTAGCATATTCTTTTTGATCCTACAGGGAGGTTTTTAATAGTTACATTTTGTGTAATTTAACTTTCTATGGCGTAGTTTGACAAATGCATAACATGAGTTTATTTAATGTTTACAGGATAATTTGTTACAGCATTTGAACCATGACGAAAATGTTTTTCAATTCTTCAAATTCAATAATATTTATTAATTCTGTTAATTTAATGGGAAAACAAAATATTGGTGATCCATCAGCGAATAAAATGAACGACAAAGTGCCGAGAAGAGTTAACAATATCAATGTAATATAATTAAAAAAGTAATGGCCCTCCAAGGAGGGAACCCTGTGGGACTCCGCAATTAATAAGATATTGGAGATTTAAATATTATCAATACAAACATATTGTTTGCCGATTTGACAGATTAACTTTTAAGCCATTCCAAAACTATGCCCTCGTATCCCGTAATTAACAATTGGAAAATGTTATGGTCTATTAGTACAAAAGCTTTACCAAGGTCGCATGAATATTTGGCTTTTTTGAGGTGAATTTATAAGTTTTATCTAGTTTTGTTAGCCGCGTGGACAATTTTATGCGACACCTAAATTGGCTGGGTTGAGAATGTTACTTAATGACCAAAAAAGATCCACACCTTCTTATATACGATTCTTTCTAATATTTTTGAACATAACTTGGCAAAAAGAGAAATTGGGACGATAATCTTTGTAACCTGGGTATGGATCATTTTTAATAAAATTGGAATTACTTTTGCTCAATTTTACATAGATCAGGACAGCATCCATTGGAGAGTGATAAGTTAGAAGATATGTTCTAATGGTAAGTAATATTAACGAATTAATTGTTTTAAAAGTTTAGTACTTAATGCCATCATCGCCCTGTGGATTTTTTTTAAGATTTGAAAGAGTTGACTACCTGGGGGGTCGCTCCCCCCAGGTGTGAGCCACACAGCCCTGCCGCAGACGCGTCCCAGAAAACGCGTCGTAAAGGGTTCCCTTTTCCCAGAACCAGGGCGTCGTCGGACGTCTTTTGGAATAAAGGGTACCTTTTTCAGCCCGTCGCCTGCAATCGCCAACTTAGGGTAGCCTTTTCTTAAACATATCACGCCATTTAAGGGGATATCTAATTTGGTTATGTAGATTACGCCATTTAGCGGGTGCAAAAATTTTTTGGATGTAATAACATTTCCAAAATATGAACATCTGTGGTAATAGGAGAATTATTTATGATTGTTAGTGAACCTTCGGGTTGCGCCAATGTACATAATGTTATGATGAAAGGACACTTGGGTGGGGTAGAATAATTAGATTGATTTCCTGTTTAACGCGCACTTCAGGAGATATCAAATTAAGTGATTCCCTGTTCACAGCCACTAGGTAT
>JZLH01S0622797.1:7389-34043 GCA_001188425.1 Eucidaris tribuloides | reverse complement strand
TGTAACTAATTCATACCCAAGTTTAATCACCCAAATAGTATAAAAATAATACTGCAATAAACTAAAACTCCCTCTAAAACTCTTTCTTCTAGGATCTTTTACCTTCAAGAGTTTTTCCTTTCCAATATCTATGTATACATGACATGTACACAAAATGGGGAAATTGCTTCTTCAAAAGCAAAATTCTTTTAATGAGAAATGTATTGAGCACAGGCAAGCAGTCATTGGAGTAAGAAAACAAACTAAACCCACACAATATGCACATACAAATGCACACACAGACATTGTACACACACAGAGATACATACATAAACATCAACACACATAAATATAAACATTTAGACACACACAACCATATAACACACACAACTGCAATGACATCACCTCATGCTCTCATTAAATTGCATCACACTGCCTTTAAAAACTGCACAACTAAATTAAAGCATATGATTCATTTTAACAGATTACCTTTGATATAGTTTTCACTTTATTTACATACACAAACTCTTGGTATTCACAAAATATTTACAAATATTGCTAGAAAAGAAAATGCATTTGTAGGAAATTTATCATAAATAGGAATAGTATAGACATCACAGATATTTACACAGACTGAAAAGTTTTAAGTACTGGAAACACGCTACAGCCTAGTATTGAGGTGTAGAACAGGCAGGTTATTACAACTGAGACACAAAAGCAAATTAGTATTACGACTTTGATATCATTTCTATAAACTTTCAAACATGCAGCTTAAAATGCAATTTGAGACTTGAGAAAACTGCATTTAGAGTTTGCATATCTCATAGAAACAGCCAATTTAATAGTGTATTCTGGTATCAAGTTTGAATAATACAAAACAAGACGTTCCTTCATGCCATATCTACATGATTTTACACTGGTAAGATATGCAGTGACATATAGCCAGATGCATGCATTATCCAAGTAAATTTGATGGTTCATAAAAATGACCAGTTAACTTTTGAGTTGATACACAACCCATAGTTTTATAAAGCTAGATTAGAGCGATGGAATATAGACACATTAAATACACTGGTCCTTTGGTTACATTTGATGCTTCAGAAAAAGAAAACAACAGTGTTATTACTAATACATGCAATACAGGGAACCTTTGATCCATTGCTAAACACATCATTTTCACATAAATCAACAAAATAAAATAAATGAAGAGTTTTGGATATGACATTTCCACATGTAACTTAGATCTAACAGATCTTTCCCTTTTTGGGTTAAAAAATGAGTTGACAAATGTCACATGATATTGACAAAGTATGAATATTTGCAAGAGAATGAATATGCACTTCATTTTGCAGATTTTTTTTTTTCAATGTAGCACCCCCCAAACAACAACAACAACAACAACAAACAAACAAACAAACCAATGAGTAATTTATGTGAAATCAAAGATAACTGTTCAAATTAAATTGTTGTAATGCAGATATTCTTGTGACACAATGTATGTTTCACAGATATAAACAACACTTTCTCTATTCTCAATGTCAGCTGCAAAATTACTTCTCCTTACATAGATCTGTTCAGTGTAAGTCAAAACATGACATACAGTGAACAGACTTCCAACAATAGATTATTGACTCTATATTATTTCAGAATCATTCACTTTATATCTTTCTTTCTATGGAAGTGTCAATTGAATACAATGAAGTACAAGTATTAATTTTGATCAGATAAATCAATGGTTATTCATTCCAAACTTTGAAATCCAAGAACACAAATACTATACGAAAGAATCATAAGACTTCACACTTGGAATTTTAGATATCCATTTCACATTCAAATGAACATATCTATCCTTTTTTTATAATTTGGATTATATCAGTATTGATTCATTGGTCACATGTACCATATACTAGCTAACAATGATACCAAAGTGAACTTATTTAGAAATCCATACTAGTCAGATGAATACAAATATAATTCATGAGAAGAGTTTCCTCTTTTATCAGTTGAATACAAGTGTTTTGAGTGTCACACCAGATGGATATCCATACAACTTACATGAATACATAATCATACTTGAAACAATTTGAATACATATAGCACAGCATGAACTGGCATTCGGTAATGTATATGTATTATTTTGTTCGGTGTTATATTACATCTAACAGGAAACCTCCATTTTGTTGTGTAGGATTAGGATTTTGAGTGAAGGATTTGGTTTATGGTTTGGATTTAAATTTAAATCTACGGTAGTTTGATGTTGAGGCATGACTAAACGCCAGTAAACCCAGTACAGTTTGAATAGCCATATTGACAGTATAAACTGTACGATCACCTTTCCGATACTTTGGCTGTATCCATAATTCTCAGCTTAATATGGAATTCCTTGTTGAGAACCATATTGGTAGTTGGGTGTAACTGGTCACCCGTATTGATCCACTGAGCTTGGGTAGACATATATGGGATTGCCCTTAACCCTATCTGGCCCGGGGGGGGGTCTAAAAAAGCCCCCCCTCCCGACAAAGTCGCGACCATTCCGCCGCGCGAAATTTTTTTGACCTCGTCGCTCGCTGACTTTTTTACTTTCAAGTGTTGCGCATCTTTTGAGACCAAATTTCGCGACGTCCGGAGGTACGCGGTTCCTGAGTTACGCAAGCTTTTTCGTACTTGCATGTCACACCAAAAATCGCCTTAAAAACATGAAATCGTGTGTTATTTCAATAGCAAATTGTGTTTTCAGCCCAAATTCATAATGTTTGATTATTTTTTACTTTTACTGATTAAAATTAACTAATCTTATGCTGTTTATGATGGCAAAAGTGTCCTGAGAAATTTCATTAAAAAAAATAAAAACAAAAGGTCGAAAAAACAAGGAAATACATAAGAAATTCATGAAACAATAAAATACATAAGAAATTAATTCTGATTCAGCATTTTTTTTGATCAGATAAATTGTTTAGAATTGGTCAAAAGAATATTATACACAATAATTAGTCATCTGTGAGCTGTTTGAAGGGGTTATAGGCAAAAATTGATTTTATACATAAATATGCATATTTAATTACTTAAAAATAGAAGATAATTATTTTTCAAAATCTAACTATACAGTCTTGGAGATTTACGTCCCGGCTCTATGCACATGCAAAATTTCGCTAGCGATCGCGCGCATCCGCGGCCGCAGATCTGAAGGGGGGCCAAATAAGCCCGCCCCCCCCCCCCCCCCCCGGCTATGCAATTTCAAAAAAGCTCCGGGCTGATTTAGGGTTAAGTTACTCTAGATATATCCACCATGTCCAGCTTAATATGGATACCCTTGTTGTGAGCCGTATTGTAAGTTGGGTGTGACTGGTCCGCATACTGGTCCAATGAGCGTAGAGTATAATGGCGATCGCCTATTAAAGGTAAATGACATGATGGGCGTAGTCCTCACTTGGGCTGAAACTACTCTAGAATCAAGTTAACTATGCAAGGCTTCTCCTGTGAAAATCTTGTAGTCAAACGTTCACTCATTCTAAAATAAACAATGTCAATATCACTGAGTAGCATGGAAACCTGCTGTGTGGCTCTCTATGGGGCTTATTTTATCCTACCCGGCAAAGAATAAGATACTCCCTGTGTTTATGCTTGATTCTCCTTAAGTAAACAAATACAGACAAATCCTCCCAGGTGGGAGATCCACATCTGCTAGTGAACAGCTGGTATATATTTCAACCATTTGTTCTTGAGGGATTTTCAAGTGTTCAATGATGTCACTAACCTTTAAGTATTAAGTACTACAAGCGGACGGCACCGTGAAAGAGTGTCCGCTTCTGGTCCGGGAGATTGCGGGTTCGAATTCGGGCTCGTGGTCGGGTCATATAAAAGACCATTATAAAAATGGTACCTACTGCCTCTAGCCTGGTGCTTGGATTTCTACATGGTGTAGGGAGTTAAATGCATGGGACTACCAGAGGACTAACCCCCAACTGTAGTCAAACTGTCTTATGCAGCCATGTTGCCTAGGGTTACTGAAACAGAGATAGGCGCCGCCTGATGTTCCACATAAGAGCGGGATGGGCTTCACTAACTTAACTATTAAGTACTGTAGCTATATCCACAACACTTAGCTTACTGGTCCACTGAGCTAGAGTATAATGGGATCGCCTATTAAGTACCTTGGATATATCCACAACACTCAGCTTAATATGGATATCCTTGTTGTGAGCCATATTGGTAGTTGGGTGTGACTGGTCGGCCATATTGGTCCACTGAGCTAGGATAGACGTCTATGGGATTGCCGTACTCATCCAGCGGCTGACCATCCTCTGTCAAATAGGCCACCCTGGAGCCAGGTCGGAATGATTCATACTCAGACGGATACCTAAAATAAGAAGAAAAAAATACATGCATGGTCAAGTGCCTTAAATCTGCACAGGTCCTAACTCTGCAAAACCACAAATTCACACTCAAATAATCATTTAAGTGATATAAACATGCAGTAAATGAAATCATCATTCATAATTTGTCACTGTTTTCGAAAAATCAGCACGCAGTTTCCCGAAATTCGAAATTTGTTGATGCACTCACTCACGCAAATCACCACTCTGCCCAAGTTACATAGCCAATGCACATGTGCAGAGATTTAGGAACCTGTTTTTACGAGACAAAGTCAAGTGACACATTGATAAAATCGTCTTCAAAAATATAACAGTGACTTTTTTCGTACAATTTTCATGCAGTATTATTCCCAAGATATGCATCATTATAATTATGAGAAACATCATTTGGTAACTTTTTATTGAATTCTATGTAATTTTTCTGTGTGAAATGTAGGGTGCGCAGGCCCACAGTGCATACATGTATAAGGTTATTCCATTGAACGTGTACATGTACAGCTTAAAAGGTATCACATGGGAGCATATCAAGACAACTCCCCAGGGGACGACTCCGACCTAACACCTCCCTGGAAGACAACTCCCCCAGAAGACTACTTCCTGCAAGGACAACTCAGATTATTAAAACTGGAAACTGGTGAACTGTCCTAGGGAAGAGTTGTCCTCCATGGGAGTTGTCAGAGCTGCCAACTTTCATCAAAGCCTTTCAGTAATTTCACTACTACAAATCAGTAATTTTGCAATATTTTGAATCAAAATTAGTGATTCTAACATAAATGGAGTAGAATTACATAAAACTGATTTGATGAAATCAGTATTTTGCATGCAAACTTCAACCTCTGTGGGGAGTAGGGAGAGTTGTCATGTGGGAGTTGTCCTCTGTGGGGAGTAGTCCTCTGGGAGAGTTGTCATGTGGGAGTCGTCCCCGGGAAGTTGTCTTCTGTGGGGAGTAGTCCTCTGGGGGAGTTGTCCTCTGGGGGAGTTGTCAGGCGGAAGTTGTCCCCAGGGAGTTGTCCTCTGTGGGGAGTAGGGAGAGTTGTCAGGTGGGAATTGTCCTCTGTGGAGAGTAGGGAGAGTTGTCAGGTGAGAATTGTCCTCTGTGGGGAGTAGTCCTCTGGGAGAGTTGTCAGGTGGGAGTAGTCCTCTGGGAGAGTTGTCAGGTGGGAGTTGTCCCTGGGGAGTTGTCCTTTGTGGGGAGTAGTCCTCTGAGAGAGTTGTCAGGTGGGAGTTGTCCCCGACGAGTTGTCCTCTGTGGGGAGTAGTCCTCTGGGAGAGTTGTCAGGTGGGAGTTGTCCTCAGTGGGGAGTAGTCCTCTGGGAGAGTTGTCAGGTGGGAGTTGTCCCTGGGGAGTAAAATTGGTAACGATGGTGGTTTATAGATCAATGCCTTTCAGGCGCTCTAAGCTCTTTCATGTCTTTACCTTTCCCGGATCATGGAACCACATCATGCCTGCACAGGTGTGTACCACCTCCACTTACTAGTGGGTATTCCTAGCCAGGCTGCCACTAAGGAGCTTGAGTCAATTTGTTTACAACCAAATTTCTCGTTCTCTCAGGTACCCATTACTCACAAAAATACATTATTATTTCATCAGTATGTTTGCTCTCATTTCGCCACCTTAGTATTTGCACTGATTGAAACAAAAGTATACCGAGAGTTGATGATATTTCTTCATTTAAAGAGGGATATCTTTAGTATCACGCTACTGCACCATTGATACCACTTTCATACTCAAAGCCAAAGCAGAGTAACTCCGGAATACGTCCAGAGTTAGTCAATATGCTTCTAGTCTGGACAAAATTTACGCTACCCTTCATATTTACAGGCACTGCAGCTAATATTCACACTTGTTTCTATGGTTTTTCATTGAATTTCGTTCACTCTATTCAGCGAAATATCAGCAATTACCTGCTATAACACACTTCCAGTCCAGACTTATTCCACTTGAACACCCCTTCTTAAAGTGGGTTGAGTACTCCAGATCGAATCCCAATTTGAATTGTTCAGAATCTTTATACAGAGTACTTGCCCTTTGAAACAGAGTTAGTCCAGACTTACTGCATACTTACTCTGCTTTGGCAGAAGTATAAGTGGTACAGTCCGGCCTTGATTATACAGCCATCACTTAACCGGATCTCTCTATTATCCAGACAATGCACTTTCCAGTCATTGCCTATAATTGATACATCTTTATCAGAAGTATACACAGACAAGTGCTGGGCACAATAAATAAAGAGTCACTTGTGTGGTCTGTTGCAATTTGCGCATGGTGTGTGGATTGTATATTTTATGATATATTACATGTATTACCTCCCCCCTATAGTGTGTTTGTACATTATCTCACATTCGACCATATCACTGATCCGGATGGCTGTTGGTCCAAGCGTGGCCGATAAATCAAGGTTGAACTGTAATAGAGAACCAGCACCCATGAAGGGACTTACCTATCGTTATACATTGCAGTCGGTTGTCGTCCCATGTAGTCTCCGTTTTGTACATTTCCATACTCATCGACATACTCCGGGGTTACAACACCGTCATACATCTCACCATCCTCATAGGCTGGAAATATTGCAAAAAAGAAAGAAAGCGATAGAATTAAACAAATTAAAAAGTGACACACGTACATCTATCTGATTTGACATTCTGTGCAGTCAAGAACAAGAGCCCCAGGGGGCACGACGTTCACGTGAGGTCAGGCAAACTCTCTGAGGTGCCTCTAGAAATTATACATAGTTTAGGCCCATGGTCAGTTTGGTCATACATCTGCCAAAGTATATCAACCTTGGTATCAAAATGTGGTAAAATTCACAAGGAACATTATATATGATAGTTATTTTGTTATGTCCGATTCCTGGATGTAGGGACTGTAGCCTCATCACAGTACATCTTTTAGCTCTCACCTCCTCCCCCTCCAACACCACCTCCCCACCCACCTCCTATTACCCTCCCCCAAATAATGATCCCACCCTCAACCCACCTGGCTGTCCATACAAAAGATCAGGTCAATCCAAGATGTCGGATTCCTGGATGTAGGGACTGTAGCCTCATTACATTACATCCATTAGCCTTCCTCTTCCCCTCCCCCACCCTTCTACCCCCCCCCCCACCCCATCCTCAACCTACCTGGCTGTCCATAGAAGAGATCAGGCCGATCCAAGATATCCGATTCTTGGATATAAGGACTGTAGCTCTCGTCTCCATACATCAGTCCCTCGCCGTCATCGATCTGCTGTGATTCCACCATCTCCAGCCACTGTGAGTTATGCCATCGGAACTTCTCCAGTTTGATCTTACGGGCCCATTCCTCATCAAATTCCTGGAGGTAGATGGGAGAAGATGATGCAAACAAGTGTTTGGTCTTGGTACATAAGTAAGTATTCAGAAAAGGCACAATTGTATCATCGTAACTTTATTTATTTATCAATTTATATATTTATTTATTTATTTCTACTGTGAAAACTTTGTAGTCAAAAATTGACTCATTCTAAAGTAACTTCCATCAGTATGCCTTGTGACAGATAAATCTGTGGTGTATCATTTTTGGAGATCTATATCTAACGGGCTCGAAAGAAACAAAATGATAGTATGTTTATGCTTGATTTGGCTTAAGCAAACAAATTCAAGATAAATCCTTCCAGCCAGGAGACACACTCCAGATGGTGTATCCACTGGTATATCTTTCCATCAGTTTGGTTCGAGAGGCTTTTTTTTTTTAAACCTCCCAATCATGTCAATGCCCTTTAATTTGTCTAATACTCATTTCATTCAACCTTTTCTATTTATTTATTACACTTACACAAGTATCTACAGTGCAGTGTAGTTAAATGCGGACAAGGAAACATAGAAACTATCAGTTACAAAGAGAACGCAGACTGAAAACTACAAATTCAAGTCAGATTGTTCTGATTTCTGTGAAATACACATTAGTGAAAACAAATCCTTAAATACCATCACATTCAAAGATATAGCAAATATTAGCAATGCATTGTTACTGTTGGTTTCACATGTACATGTACATGATACGTGAGGTTTTATGGTTTTTCAAGAAATGCCTGGTAAAACCATAGCAAACCAGTATGTAGGTTACTTTGGGCAAAGTTCCAACGCAAGAACATTACCATGGGTGGTAGATTTGCTTGATGGCACTTGGTGATTTCAAGTTCAGTATTGGTGTGTTGGTGTTGAGGAAACTAAAAACACAGAGCTCCAACACCGAGCTCAGTTTAAGTCCCGATACCGATTGCACTATCAATCACACGACACCGAGTGACATCACGTGTGATTCATGGCGTAGGCTGAAAGTTACGCCGATGGCCGAAAAAATGGACAAATGTTACAAAAATAACACAATTCAATACTGCTTGCCAGAAAAATTTAATGAATCAAAAAGACAAGTTAATTTTCTCTATTTCTACATGGAAGTTTAATATCAATTTGACTAATTAAATCAATTTTTAAGGGAAAAGATACTTTCAGCAGTTTGGTCAGAGTCTGATCTTTCTGCTGAGGTATGATTCAGATAACCTTAATACCTTATTAACGCTTTGGATGCTACACTGTAAAATATAGTTGAAAACCTCGGGGTCCCCCCCCCCCTCTCCCTGAGATTTTTCATTAATTAATTTTTTTAAAAATGAAAGACATTCAGAATCTGTTATTGGTGTGATATGACCTTTGGGCATACAACTTTCAAATTAAAAAAAAAATCTGCAAAAACTAAACTTGCGTTTTAAGAGTTAAGCACACTATCAACATATACTACATGACAACCAAGAATTATCTATAATTCAGTTAAGAATCACTAATCTGACCTTCTTAACCTTGGAATTTATCTTTGAGTGACTAAATCCAACCAAACTCTAAGGTACGACAGGTAATATAGAGTTTAGGGATATGCAAAAATAGAACTATAAAACTGAATCTTGACCGTCAACCCAAATTTAGCTCATTATACAGATTTTAATCCATGATGTACACCTGTTTTTGTCAGGAGGTCAAAGATGTGTACACTATAGTATCAGCTGAAATGCCCATTCCCTCTTTTTATTTGAGATAATGTCTCATTGCCGCTAATCTTATTTGCAGTACTGAAAAAGCCAAGGGCAGAACAGATATGATATGATATGAGAAATGTAATTTCTTATACTGTGATTACTACTGTTTGATGAAATAATATCCTCTGTAGGGTGGTGTACTGGATCCAACTTACACATGGACCTCTGTGTTATGATAATTGTCTATTTTTCCATTTTCCATTATATGGCTAATTTGGCTACAAAAATCAAAATGACCTCTTATTTATTTTTAACATCATCATCACTGTCATTACAATCATCAACAAGTTATCATACTTAATCATGATTTTGTCATCATTTGTTACAAATCCTCGGACATTTACTGACCTGAAATAAAGAGCTTCATAAAAATTTGCTATAACTTCATATCAGAGTTTTATGCAACACAGTAAACAATTTATCAAAATTTGTTTTCCAACATGTGTCAAAATTACAGCTTTTGAAGATGTTGATATGCTTAAATTGTTGCTCATGTAAGTCATATGTCAAAAGGTACCTTGTAAATCTTACAAAATAGGTAAACTGCCTCATATTTTACAGCTCACTTAAAGATTTGGTATAGGGTGAAAAATGAAATTTTGTTCGTGTTTTTTTAGATAGACCTATATTATCTAATACTGTAATACCCTGAAAATAATACACCCTGAAACACTCATTTTTTTTTGAGAAATTGATGATGAAAGTAAAACCTTGTGAAAGATTGATAACAAAAAGTTGTTCATCGACCAAATACTCCGGCTTTAACTGTCCAATGAAAACAACAAAAAACCAGAGTTGAGTCTGTACTATTCAAGCTTTGGTTCATGCAGTACTTGTATGCTGACAAATAGTGACTACAATAAATATAATGGTTCAGTTGTCAGTGGGTCTACTCCCATCGTTTCCTGTTAATTATTCAAGATGACCTCACGGGTGACCCTGCCTGTCCATCTTATCTGGTGACAATGATCGGTCATGGAATCTGTGTGGTTATTGGTCCATATGTTCAGGTCAATCAACCAATGACTGATGATCTCTCTTTTCTTATAGTATTCCATGCATAGCAAGGCTTAAAGGCACCACTTAATGTTTCCAGTTCAAAAAATCTTAGTTAGATTAGTCATCCATGACACATGCATAAATGTCTCTGATGAGACAAAAAAATAAATAAATTGAACTCCAAAAAGATTTTTTAGTGCTTTACACATGTGAGAATCAAAGAGCACCTGGTTTCGTCATATCCATTTCCACCCATCAACTGCAATGCTATAACTCTTTACGTGTCAAATTACTTCTGGAGGGGATATGACAATCGTTACTGTATATTGATATTTTCTTTAAATCTTGCCTTCCTTACGGCACCATTGATAATGGTAATTTTTCTATACATGTAGATGTTGCTTAAGACGCTATATAACACTGTGGAAGACCCGTTTACAAAATTGTCGAACTTTGCTTTCTGACATATCTGACAGTGTTTGAATGGACAAATAAACACCCTAGAACACAAAAGTTTGGACAGTTATGCTGTCACTAGTAAAATATGTGCAGATACAAATTGGCACATTTAATTATTCTCAGCCGATAGGAAATTCTGCAACACAGCAGTCAATGGGGGGAAAACTGGAATGGTCTCTCTATGATTTTCACTTTTTCAAAGCACTTAATGATCGTTTTAAACTGCAATTTTTTCAGGGCTTCATTTTCAGACCGTATCAGAGACACTGGTAGCATGGGGAATCATGTAGCTTAGATTTTTTAAACTCGAAACATTGTTTTTACAATGACATTAAGCATTATGCCCATTTGTTAGCTTTTTAAGTAATCTACAAATGTTACAGAGAAAACTAATTATTATGATTGTTGAATTCAATTGTACGAATGTGTAAAATTGCAACATTGGATTTTTTTTTCTTCTTCGCAAGGGGTCTGATTTGAATGGAGCGGTGCTTTTCGGATGGAGAAAATTTCTTTTGTTGGGGCCCCTCTGCCGGGAGTGTATGCTACGGTCTTTCTACAGGGCATGCAACGAATTGTGAATTTGTGTCTTTAATTTGTATTACGTGTACAACTTTTTATAGAAGTAACATGTTAATTTGTATTTGGCGAATAAAGGTGATATATATGTAAAAGGTTAATGAGTTGGCCAGATGCTTGATTCATGTGTCGTGTGTGGTATTTGTCCATTCATATACACTGTACTGGAAGTGGCAGCAGAACTTTCCAAAGTTTAGTATTCTAAGATGTTTATTTGTCCATTCAAACGATATTTATATAAAAGTTTGACATGTTTTTCAATTGAACCTCCATAATGTTAAACAATTTGTGAATCTGACATATTACTTTACTTTTAAAAATAGAAATAGGAAAATTGGCTGAGACTACATGTATATGTATATAGGTTTTCAGGAAATGTCCACAATTCTTTACTGGTATTAAAATCCTGGTAGTCTGAATTCCAGACTCCACCCCTGCAAAGTAGGGGCCACCCGCAAAGGAAATTTATTTTACTAGTGACTTCATTACAGCAATTCTGGCAGCCAGACTGGTGTTCAAAAGAGAAAAGCTCAGAAATTCTATGGAAATCTGAAAGATGATCATGGATTGTGAATGCAATGCCAGGAAATTAATCTTCTCAATACTGGTACACTGTACTGTGAATGTAAACAGAGGAACAATTTGAAGGAAAAGAGCAGGTAATACGCTAACATTGTGGAGCTTCAATTAAAAAAAAGATTGTCAAACTTTGATATCTGAGCTACATAGTAGTATTTAAATTGACAAATAAACACACTATACAAAAGTTTGGAAAATTATGCCGCCACTGGCAAGATATGAGTGAATAACAATTTCCACTCCTGTGGAGGATAAAACAGCCTAGATCTACCCACAGTAATTCTATGGGAGGAAATAGGCAGGTGAAACCAGTCAACTTCAGTGCTTGTAGATTTTCAGTTTTTTTAAGCACTAAATCATCATTTTAGAATACAACTTTTCAGTGCTTCATTTTTAGACCTTATCAAAGGCACTTAGAGCATGGATGATTATGTAGCTCACATTTTGATAAAAAGACTTGCAATAACATACATCAGAATTTTAAAGCTTACAACTGAAATATACATTGTAATTTGTGAGCAAGCCTGTTGTTTATTAGTACTAACCTTGAATGATAGTCTTAAATCCAGACACAATGACCTCGGGTTATAACCATCTAGGCATATAATGTACATGTATCAAACCAATATTGGTGGTGATAATCACATATTTCTGAAATTTGAGCACAGTGATTTTTTTAGGATACATTCCAAATATCAAAATATATTTTTAGGGGGTGTATTTAAATTTTCTCACAGTTGAGGAAGTTAGTACACAATTTCCTGTACTATTTCCACAAATATTCTGTTACAAAAAAATCCTCAAAATTGTAAGTGTAGATGATATAATATCCTAGTACCGGTATTTGTTTCTGTTGCAATGTCATGTTGGGGGGGGGGGATACACAAACATTATATGGGACATTCTAAATGCTCAAGGTATTTGAAACTGTTAAATGAAAAAAATTGTTTATTTTAGCAATAATTGAAAATCACTGATATCAAAGGAATCATGTTCTAAGAATTTTAGTTAAAACCATACTGCATTAGTGCGAGGAATGAACATACAAATGCACTGTACAAGTACAAACAACTCTCTACGAAGGTTGGGTAGTTGATTTAATTAGGCCTAACCCATGATATCATCAAAAGTATTTTTAACTTCGATGACCACTGTCTAGTAACTTGATACAAGTATATTTGCAGTAAGTAAATTAAACTAAAATAAATTCCTTCAGACAGTCGTTTTGACACGTATCTCATAGATGCCATGATTAATTCAACAAAGCTCGCGTTTAGCTTTAACATCTACCTCCATGGCTTTAACCAGCAATAAAGGTGTTCTTTTAGTTGGCATGTAAAGTACATTCAATCCTCTGTATAGCCGCCACTCACAGGAAACAGTAGGGACAGTGAATTTCCGTTTTACCGATAAATTAAACGGAAAATCCGTTTGGTTCTTATACTTTTCATGTAAAAATTCATGGAATTCACCTTTGCAAAACGGAATTCATGTTTTTGCCGTGTACATTTTCTGTGACAAAACGGAATTTCCATTTTTAGATCAAGTTGAAACGGAATTACAGGTTTTCAGAAATGGAAAAAAAAAACATTTTTTGAAATGGAAAATCACTGTCTCTAAAACAGCAACTGTGACCATTATAAGCAGGTGACCAAGAGACAGTTTATACCACAGGAGGATGTGGGAGGGGGATGTCCACCCTCCTGTCATGTGGAACTTTTTGTTTTTTAACATGGAATTGTGGGTTCTGATGCATACCTGAAATGGTATTTTCACCTTTTTCTACAGCCATTATTCCTGTGTTCAATTGGGTATTGGGTACTTCAGTCTTATTATAATCAGCTATATAGATGCTTCTAGAATAAACAACCTACAGTAATATAGTAAAGCTAATTGCCCTGGACAAGCCCTCGAATTTGTTTACACAAAAGAACTTTCCGTTTTTTTTTTAGGAAACCCCAGATATTTCCAGAAATTATGGAATATTTCATTCTTGTTGGAAATATTTGGAAATTCAGAAATTTCGGGAAATGTGGCATCTCTCAATTATATTCTAAATTGATCATAAAGTTTCTGTGTCACTCTTGCCTAAATGGTTACTGTGTTTACTCTACAATCTCCACCCAACAAACTTTGAATTACGATCTCTATTCTGTTTAATTATCCCCTAGAATTATCTTACCTTACTAAACAAAAGACATAACCCAGCTGATTTAAACAGTGCTTGGTAATTACAGGTATTCTTAGATTTTCATCTTAGTTAGTTTTCTATCTCATTTAATTTTATTATATTTCACTTTATTGTTTTATTTTATTTCATTTCATTTCAATTTATCTTAATTCATTTTACAGTTATATTTCATTTCAATTCATTCATAGTTATCTTAATGACCTTAGTCCCACTTTACAGGCTGGATGGATTAATTGATGACTCTTTTGACGCAAACCAACAAGCTACTAAACCGGTAATTGGTATGCAACTTATGAAAGGCCAACTGTGTCCTATGGGATAGTAATGGCAGTCATATGAACACACATAAAAATTAAAATTAAATGCTTTTTAAGAGAAGAACATTATCTATGACTGAGAATCTCAAATAGCCAACATTTTGACGGCAGACAATCACAGACTACCCTTTTAAAAGCTTCCAACGAAGGCCATGTAATGTAATCAACCTGTCTGCCAAGCATATACGGTTTCCCAATTTCATTACTCAAAATAAATTCCAGTGGTCCGGGACGACTCACAAGTCTCTGTTAATTTCTGTGGAGTGAAGGACAATCTCTATGACTCAAAAGTGCATGTGATGCTTATTTATTGGTGTGTGGAAGGTAATTTTCTACAGAAATAGTTCATATTACATTTTAACTCTTAACGTTTTGAGCTTTTTGGAACAATGCTAGATAGTAAATGATTGAAGAAAGATTGTGATAAACTGAAAACAATTTGATATAGACAAGCAGCTTAAATACACAATTTATCATGGTGGAGGTTCAATTAAAACAACTGTCGAACTTTGTTATCTGAGCTATGTAATGGTACTTAAGTGGACAAATAAACACCTATAACAAAACAAACAAACAAAAACATTGAAAGTTATGCTATCACTAGCAAGGTATGTATGGATAAACATTACACATGACTTAAGCAAATCTCACCACCCCTAACACACACAAATCCTTTGATTAAACAAGAGCCCCGGGGGGGCGGGCACGCGCTCACTGAAGGTCTGTCAAGACTCTCTGATGGTGCCCATAAGAAAAACTTCAGCGTTATATGTATAGTTTTGGCCTTGGAGCTGATATCACTAGGACCCGGTAGCCAAATGAACAGTTGAGAAAACTTTTGCATTCCCTTGCCATACACCGTATAGCTGATTTTGCATGGTTTAATTAATTCTGACATCCATTTTTATAAAATACTATGCATGCCTAGTATCTTAACATTTGACTTTTGACCTCCTTTTTTATGTACTTGACCCATTTAGACATTTTAGGTCATATATATATAAGCATTTACATCCAAGTTACGTCCACATGGTGCAATAACAACCAAATAAGAATACTATTTAACTTCATTTTGACCTGTTGACCGTACATTTATTAGTGACCTTTGACCCCAAATTACTCATTGAGAAGTCTGTCACGCAATCTACCACAAGTTTGGTTACAACATGGGCTTCATGTGGCTTAGAAATCTTACTAGTTTGGCCCTCATAGGGCCCCACCGCCCGGCCCAGACGGGGGCCTGTGTACATTCCAAGAACCCTTATCCCTCCCCCTGAGGATCATCCCAAGTTTGGTTAATCCATTTGATGTGACGACCGTGACTTATTCCCATATGGGCCCATCCCAAACCTTTGCCCCTTTATAGGGCAACAGGGGCCACCCTGTGCATTGTCTGGGAACATTATTTAGACATTATAGCAGGTATGTCTACACACAAAGTGGGGCTTAACCTTAAACTAATTCTGGATCTTAGAGGCAGAAAGATGTTTGGAAAACTACCTATACTCTTTGGGCCCCTTTAGGGCCCTGCCCCTGGCCCCAGGGGGGCCAGGTGTACGCAATTTGAGGACCTTTGAATTCCCCACCCCCTAATAGATCATTCATGCAAGTTTGGGCAGATACAAATCATACATTTTTGAGAGAAGCTGGAAAATAGTGTAAAAGTTTACGGCACGACGTAACCGACGCACGAGAGACGAACGCACGACGAAACGACGCACGAGGACGACGGACGAAAAAGCGATCGCAATAGCTCACATTGCGCCTTTAACCGGCTCAGGTGAGCTAAAAACTGAAATTGCTGATGATCAATGATATTAGTAAGTTTGTAACTTGTACTTTTTTGTTTTCATATTTAAATGGTGTCTTGCCCAGGTTTCTCGACAATTGTTTTATCAAGAACAAATCTTTGAACATGTACAACACTAGGTATAATGACAATCTATATATTCTATATTATGAATATAATGTTTCCAGGAATACCATTAAATACGTTGGACCAATGTACCAATAGTCTTTCAAAAAGATGTAAACAACATCTTCTAATTCAATGAAATTTTTCCCTTTTATTTCTGTACCATGATAGAAAATTGTAGCTTGCCTGCCTCCCCCTCTTCTGTTTGTCTCGTTAGTTTGTTTCCTTGTCCTGTTAACTTTGTAATTATTGTACTTGATAACTATATTCAATGTAATTTTTTTCCCTTTTCTGGGGATCAGCCTGGGAGAGGCTTTTAATTAGCCTGTATGTTGATACCCCTCCACTCTCTGTAATACTGTCATGCCAAAGTTGTATATATTGTTTGTTTGTTTTGCAATTGTGTGTATTGTGTAAATTCTTATTATTGTATTGATCTTTTTGATTCAGATTGTGGAAATAAATGAATTTGAATTTGAAATGGTGTACTCTTAATTGTAACACAGAAGTCTAAAGGGGAAATGGACATGAGAAGATGACAAAAATAGGTACTCATGGATTTTAACTCTTTTAAATCATTTAATGATTGTTTTGAAGTACAAGTATGAGGACTGCATTTTTAGACCTTATTTCACATACTCATAGCACACAGGATTATGTAGCCTAGGTTTTGCTTTGTTTTGTTTTTGTTTATCCAGGAACATTGTTTGATTAAGCATTTAACTTGATTCAGGTATTTCAACCAAAAATAATTGAACAAAACTCAGGTGAAGGAGAAATGACACACTGATTTTCTATCAGCGAGAAATTAAGAACAGCTTATTGTGACAGATTCGCTAAAACTTACACGTAAGATGTTGGGTCGGGGGCAAGCGTCCTATTAATTACCGTCAAGCTTCCCAGATCGTCATGTGATTGCAAGCTATTTCCTGCCCAGTCTGACTACAGGATATTAAACAGGGTGTGTTTCCAGGACCCATACCCCGGGGATCCGTGAACGAGGGGGGAAAAAAAAACGGTCAGTGATGTGAATTTGTGAAGTATTATGTGTGTATGTGTATTTTTATACACCACCCCTGTGGTTACAGAGATCATTGAAGCATGTTCACATTGGCATCACCCACTACACCCGGACATAATGTAGACAGGGCTCGACACTAGCACTTGCCCGCTTGCTCGAGGCAAATAAATTTTGTTTCTGGGCGAGTGAAAATTTACGGTAATCAATTTAACTTGCCCGAATTGGCAAGTAAAAATTTAGATCTCTAACAACAAGGGTATCAAAGACTTGTGTTTTTAGTTCAGTTTCAATTTTGTGTAAATTCCAATTACATAGATTCTGTATAAACACATTCAACAAGGACAAAGTCTCTACAGTAACACAATTAGCAAGCATTTTGTTCACTTGGGCTAGTAAAAATTTTGTTCGGGCAAGTACATGAATGTAAACAAAAAGTTTGCTTGCCCGATCGGGCAACCAGCCAAAAATGTGGAGCCTTGATGTAGGTGAAGAAAAAGAAATAGGATTGATTCTTTGGCTTATAAATAAATGGCGACTACTCAATCTTTTTTAAGGTGTGTGTGGGAGGAGAGCATTCCCCTCTTCATTTTCATTCAATTTGCACAATTAAAACAACCCTAGGTAGATTTCTCTTGGAGAATATACAATACATGCAACAAACCGTTCTTCGTTCATGGCAAAAATTGATGCTGGTGCACAAATGCATATTGGGTCAGTATATATTTTATGCAACCCTGGGGCTTCACTGGTTCTCATATCTACAGTGAACAATATGCACTCTTAAGGCTACGCAATCTTCGGACCAATAAATGGGTGTGCCATGATAGATTCTAATACGTTAAATATAGTAATATTCTCTGATACCCCTTGTGGCCATCATTTTTTAAATAACTCTAAACAGACTACTATTTAGGCCCCTCCCCCCTCAACATTTCATGTGATAACTCCGAAACACACAAAGCTCTTTCCATGATGCTTCACAAATTTTTTCTTTCGAATCTTGTGCATCTTTTCAGACCACATTTGCGACATTCAGGCGTTATTCCGAAGGTACGCAATATTTAGTATGTGCTTGTCACACCGAAATTCTCTCAAAAACATGATTTTTATATACAATTTCAATACAAATTGTGTTTTCAGCCTAAATTTATAAATGTGTGATTATTTTTACTGTCACTGATTACAATTAACTGATTTTATGCTGTTTAGGATCGCAAAAGTGTCCCCGACAAATTTCATCAAGAAAATAATAAAAACAAAGGAATACATAAGAAATTTCAAAAACAATGCAATACAATTTGATACAGCAATTTATATTTCAGAAAATTATTGGAAATGTCATAAGAAATATCTATGCCAAAAATTAGCATTTCATAAGGTTTTTTGTAAGTGATTTATTGGCAAATATATGATTTCAAGCATATATTTGCATAATTATAAAATAACCAATAAATTTTAAAAATTTTATAATGCAGTTTTGTAGCTTACATGAGACTCTTATGCGATCCACGGCTGAGATCTCAAGACCCTTTGCCGCCCCCCCCCCCTTCCCTTTTTCTTAGGCATCCAAACAGCTCAGTCTTTTTAGGGTTAAGGCATCCAAACAGCAGAAGAGGGCTTTATTAGGTATGGTTAATTCATCAGTTCAATTTATAACAGTTCCTGCTTCAGCCATATGTGGGGGAAGTATGAAATGACACTCCCAGGGTATATTGGTGGTTAAAGGAAATGCTGAAAACATTTTTTTTTTCTTAAAGCCACAGGCAAACATTGTGGAGCTTCAATTTAAAAAAATGTCAAACTGTGATATGTGAGCTACATAGTAGTGTTTGAATGGAAAAATAAACACCCCAGAATACAAAAGTGTGGAAATTCATGCTTCCACTGGGAAGATATGAATGAATAAACAATTAGTACTCGGGGCCCGAGTACAAAATAGCCTAGATCTACACACAGTAAGTCTATGGGACGAAAAGGGCAGGTGAATACGGTCAACTTACGATTTTCACTTTTTTTTAAAGACTAAATCATCATTTTGAAATACAATTTTTTCAGAGCATCACTTTTGGACCTTATCAAAGACACTTAGACTATAGCGGATTACATAGTTCACAGTTTTTTAAACTGAGGTCAATGTTAGCCTGTTGCTTTAAACTTTATTTCAAACATTTGAGAAATAACAGATTAAAATGTATGCTACACATATTCCCAGGGACATTTCACTATTTCATCACAGCTTAATCTAAATCTATACATGTACATGCTGATGGCACACCACTTCACCAAACAGTGGCATAGCTGCCAACCTGTCTCAGCAGAAATAAGTAATATCTCTGATGGAAATTAGCAATACTAACACATTTTGCATGGAACTACATAGTAATTTTTGTTAACAAAATTAGTAATCTTCAGTTTATATCACGTCGAAACTTAAAACAGAGACTGAAATTAGTAATCATTACTAAAAATTAGTAATAGTTGGCAGCTATGTAGTGAGCTGGTACATCAAAATTCATTTCTTCACAGCAGTGTATAGTTTTGGTAAATGGTTAATGACTTTTTTTCCTTTCGTGTTTTATTAGATAGACCTATAGGTTATGTCATCTGTTCATGCCCTGAAAATCACAAGCTCTGAAATGCTTCCATATTTTATAAATTGGAGAAATAGAAAAAAGTCTGGGGTCTGTGACATTTTTTGCCACAGGAAATTAACATATCTGCTCACTGATCATTGAGACAGTGCTGTAACCCAGAATCCAGTAACCCGACCCGCGATAGCCCGCGAACCGTTAAAATAGATAGCGAGTTGAATAGCCCGTTAACTCGCAATTTAACCCGTTTAAATCCATCGTTTTTCCACAACTATGACAAAGTGACAACAGCCCCGAACAACGGTGATATATAAATTATTGTCAAAAACTGATGGGAAGAACTAGGGGTCTCACGATCATGAGTCCTGACTGCCGAATTGTAGATTATGTGTGTATTAGTCTTACTCTTCTTGTACGACAAAAGAAAACCTTATGAAAGAAAAACACAAAGTATCATAATATTCATCATCATCGTCATCGGCCGTTTTCTGTCGACTGCTGGACGAAGGCCTCGGCATATTTGCGCCACAATTCCCTATCTCTAGTTTTGTAGAACCAATTTGCTGTTCCCTAGTAACTGCCCAGCAAAGTAATTGTCCAGCTCGTAAATCGAAATAACATTATGAGTAAAGTCAAATAACGATAACTTGAATGAAATAATACGTTTGCGGCCATGATCCATTTTGATCATCACTAACTTAATAGTGTCTTTTTTTCTGTGCAATCTCCATTAGAACTTAGAATTAAGAAACAAAACCATGTAAGGTTACTAAAGTGACAATCAGTAAACAGAAAATTCTGTACAACAACGTAATCCAACTTTCAAATGCGGATTATCGGGTTCACGATGAGCCCGACGGGCTGAAATACCCGCCGGTTTGGGTCAACCCGCAAGCCCGCAAAACCCGCAACGGATCCGGGTTACAGGACTAGATTGAGATATTATAACACGTCAGGAAAATAGTTTTCAGTAGGTTTTATATTGTGGTCTGATGCAGCATGTGTGACCGGAGTCCAGAACATTATGATCTCAATAAATTGTCAATCATACGTGACAACACAGCAAAATTATGCTAGTCTCATTTGCATTTTTGAATATGTACATGCAGGCCTATGTATTGTTTTACTATAGCATATCTTTTTATTGTGTGTAGACTTCATGAACAACACAAAAATGTCTAAAATATTAGCAGAAAGTAAACATAACTAGTTTTTTTGCATCGGATTTATAATAATTGCGTAAAAAAAACATTTTTTTAAAGATCATTCTTTATCAATTTTCTGAACATTTGTGAGAAAAATAACCACATAAAAAGTGGATCATTTTTTTTACTGGAAAACAGACTTTGTAAATGGAATTTTCCATTTAAGCAATCATGTGTCTGACATGCAAATTTTGAGACAAGCAGGTAAAGAATTCAGGAAGCCTAGCTTAAAATATACTAAGTTTGGAAATCTAAAATATATCCTTTTTTCTTTAATTTTACTTTATTTTAGAGCATTCCCCTCACTCCAAACCCACATATGTTGTGAACTTTTGGAAAAGATTGCATGTAACATATTTGAAGACAAAGTGTCTAAAAATGCATGCTTTTTATCAGATTTAAGTGAACAAAGGGCACACTCACACACACCAAAATAAATACACAGACCCAACATGAGGTCAATACAAAATTGATGCTGACACCCAAGTTCCAAAATAAGTACATCAACATAAAATAAACCCTGGTTTCCATAACAACTGTGTTGCATCATGAAGCAAAATATAGACCAGTTTCTGGATCACCATATAATTGTTAATAAAATGTGGGGCCATTTTACTTCGGGCAAGGTAAGCCTGACTAGTGTCTTAGTATTATTTTTGTAGAGTTTTTTTTTTTTTTTTTTTTTGGGGGGGGGGTTCTTAACAATGCAGGAATGCAAGAGCATCTCTGAGAAAAAAATCATTAAAAAAATATTTTTATCAACCCATTTGTGATTTAATACCACTTGGTCAATGGTACTAACAGTTTGTATCTGTACCTTGCTTGTAAAATTACTTGAAGTACATGGAAATGAAACAACAAACAGCATTAATGCAGTTAAAAGTTTTTCTTCTTGCAAATAATTTGCTCTTTGCATGCCATCCAGTCCACGATGCAGTGTAAGCCTGCTCTCATGCAAAAAACAAACACGCAAATTGAACAAGTTAGCCGCAAACATGCGCCTATCTCATTTTACTACATCAAACTGCTGTCACTAGATTGGTCTAGACAGAAGACGGTGTCTGTTATGTCAGAATCTGATCGATGTCAACTATCAGAGTCACGCATGCCACAGATTATCAGATTACCACCGCCAGTGATCAGATGACAGCTAAATAAAAGGCAGCTGTCGCCAGCTTCGACACCAGATCAAGATCCTGATAGCTCCGTGGAAACATAGCTAACGCTACCTAGTCTGAATTCCAGACTCCGCCTCTAAGAAGTAGAGGCCGGCCGCAGAGCGGCTATCTGGACGATAATGCATTTGGGGCTTTTAACTTGTCTATCGTTTTTCAGCCTCAATGTCATGAAGACTCAAGTAAAATCCACTATCTGCCACCATGCTACCACCAAATTCTATAGGATTTGCCACTTCCCAAATTCTAATTATCGTGGCCTTTCTTACCACACTAAGAAATTACTGATGATGCGAACAGCGTAACAATCTAATTACCCCGACAAGCGCGAGAGCTTGGACGATCATAAACATATCAACACCACGCCACACAGGCCTTTTGATGACTACTGTAACTATGTTTGTACGTCCGTATACCTCACTAGTTCGACAAAACTTCGGTCTTGTCCAGTTCAGTGCACACCACTTGTTTGTCTGGTGAACTCGCCAACCGAGATCTTCTGAGTTGGCCAGCGAGCCAGAAAGGCTATTTGACTTGGGGATGGCTGAATGCATTACACAATTTTTGAACGGTAGCAGACAAAAACTTGTAAATCTTCTGAGAGAAGGGTGTTTTCCCTTGATTTTTTCTGAATTGGGATGTGATCGTTTCCTGCCAGACGTAAATGGAATAGGAAAATTTATTTTACTCGTCCATTCAATATGTCTGGCAGCCAGACTAAACGGTACTAGAACGCCACGCTAAGCATGCACCTACTAGGCCTCCCAAATTTCCTCGTCTGCCCCGACTACAAAGTGATTTTTCTAGTAATGAAAGGAACACGTGTCTTCAACATTTTGGGTCCGTCAAAGATCGTAATCTCTAGATCCTGTATTTTGTCGTCCATGATAAATTTGCAGGTACCTTGGTTCCTGGAAGACATGGGATCATGACCTTTATGAACAGTCAATGTGATCTACAAGGCTCACCTTAAATACACTATAAAACACTGTGGAAGACCCATTTAAAAATTGTCAAACTTTGCTATCTGACATATCTGACAGTGTTTGAATGGACAAGTAAACATCCTAGAACACAAAAGTTCAGACAGTTATGTTGTCATTTCGAAAATATGTACAGATAAAAATTGGTACATGAATTATTCTTTGCTGATAAAAAATTCTGCAACACAGCAGTCTATGGGGAGAAACTGGAATGGTCTCTCAATGATTTTTAATTTTTAAAGCATTTAATGATCATTTTGAATTGTAATTTTTTCAGGGCTTCATTTTTAGACCTTATCAAAGAATCATGTAGCTCACTTTTTTTTTTAAATGGAAACATTGTTATACGGTGCCTTTAAATACATGGTGAGCCATCAAGGTTTGTAGCCAGTGCATGTGTGATACAGCTAAAAATTTATTACCAGTTGGTCTACAGCCATTATGTCTACTATCTATTTTGTATAATACAGGGCTCGACACTAGCACTTGCCCGCCTGCCCGCGGCAAATAAAATTTTGTGTTGGGCAAGTAAAAATTCAAAATATCAAAATTTACTGCCCAGTTGGGCAAGTAAAATTTTGATTATAAAATGAGCAAAATATACCAAAAACGAACAAAATATGTCTACAATTTTGTGTTCACTTAACTTGTACTATAGTTCATCATTATTTTGTTCTTTGTAATTCATTTTATGACTCTAAATTCATAAATCACACCTTTGACATCCCCCAGAATTAAACTAACAAATGTCCAGTGCTGTACAAAGACCTTATTAGTTAAAATTAGGGGGAATATTTTTAATTATTGTTTATTTCCAGGCAAGTAGATTTTTTATTCGGACAAGTAAAACTCTGAAAGTGATAATTTCACCTGCTAAAAGGGCACGTAGGAAAAAAAGTTAGTGTGGAGCCCTGTATAATATGTTGTGCTGGTAACTCACACTATCCATACCCTAACCTTTGTCCAATTCTAAATCTAAAACCCTAACCCTAATCCTGAACTATAATCACCATCCTAATCTTTTTCACTCCAGGTTGTGCTGTTAGACTAACTGGGTAGTAAGGCAAAGTGGTGAGGTGCACTGTCAGATGGTAGGATCATGGAGTAGGTTCCATGGTAGGATGGTACACAAGACTACAGATTTTGAGTATATCAGGGAATCATTTTCTTGGTTTCACATCACAATTATTGAAATTGTTGATGGTCAAATTGTCCTCTTTTCTGTCCTTTTCTTTCCCAAAGCTTTTAGTGACGATATATATATTGTGATATGTGTATATAAAAACAGTTCATTATTATTATCAGAATTTCCCATGCATTTTACCACAATAGCTGCACAAATTTGTACAACATGCAATTCAAGTTCAAGTTAAATAAAGGTTTTAGTTTAAAGTGATAGGCTAACATTGTGGAGCTTCAATTTAAAAAATTGTCAAATTTTGATATCTGAACTACAGAGTAGTGTTCATATGGACAAATAAACATCCTAGAATAAATAAGTTTGGAAAGTTACACTGCCAATGGCAAGTTATGCATGAATATGAGATTAAAACTCGGGGCGAGTTTAAATACCCTAGGTGTACACACAGTAAGTCTATGGGAGAAAATGGGCAGGTGAATCTGATCAACTTACGATTTTCACTTTTTTAAAGCACTAAATAATCATTTTGAATTACAATTTTTTTCAGGGCGTCATTTTTAGACCTTATCAAAGACAATGGTAGCATGGGGAATCATGTAGCTCAGATTTTTTTAACTGTGGTAAATGTTAGCCAATACCTTTAAAATCAGGTATGGCACACAAAGGCATGATTTACAAATATTGTACAAGTAAAACTTAATAAATTAATACATCGAAATGCAAATCATATAACTATGCACGCAGTATTGCATAATTCAAATGAGTAAGTAATCTTAAAAATAACGCCTCTGACTGAAATTGTTTATCAAATTTGTGAAAGTGGGAATTTTTGTGATACAAAATTTTTTATTTGTATGTGCATACATGAGCGCATGTGTGTGTGTGTGTGTGTGTCTGTCTGTCTGTCTGTCTGTCTGTGTTAAAACGAACTGAGTAAAAATGCAGCTTACATACATATATTCATGTGTATGCTTGTTTCCAGGGTTGGCAATTTTCCAAGAAAATCCAATATTTCCTACCTTGGCGGGAAATACTGGGAAATATCAAGAAGAGCTGGAAAAAAATCAGGATGTATAGGGAGATACAGGGAAAATGCTAGAAAATACTTGGGAAATACCTGGGCAATACATGAAAATATTCAAGAAGTATATTTCATAGTATTTCCCTGTGTTTCCAACTATATATTTCCCATTTTCCTAACAAAATAGAGGTGATATTTACCGGTATTTACCACCAGTATTTCCCATTCCGGCCAACCTTGCTTGTTTGTGAACTCACCGATATGATATCTAGCGTATTGTCGCACACCTTTCTGATCTCAGCATTCTTGTCATGCATCAAGTCAATCAGGTATGCTGGGGCCTCTGTTATGGGGTCGGGAGAGTTAAGGAAATGGGGCACACAAATCTGAAAGCAATAGAGTATTTTTTTTTACCACAAAATAATAACAACAATAATAATAACAACAATAATGCATTTATATACCACATTTTCCAAATACATGTTCAAATGCGCTGTCTTGATTAAACAAATGGGATTTGAGTAGTTGTTTGAAGAGACCGAAGGAGTGTTGATTTCTGAGATATTGTGGTAGTCAGTCCAGAGTTGGGGAGCAGCAGTTGAAAACGCTTTTTCACCAAGCGTAGACAAAATCTTGACAGATGGATGGACTAACATAATGCCTTGTGAGGAGCCAAGAGAGAACCTGGATGGTTGGCTTATTGTAATGAGTTCAGATAAGTATGGAGGAGCTAGACTGTGGATGCACTTGAAGGTGAGAAGGAGTATATTGAAGAGAATTCTGGATCTGATTGGTAACCAGTGAAGTTGACGTAAAATTGGAGTGATCTACATACAATTCAGTTCAGTTCAGTTCTATTTTCTTGATCTTTAATCAACATATAGAGGCAAAAATAATCACAATGTAAAAGTACACTAGAATATGATTAAAGAAAATAAGGAGACTACAACAAATTTTGAGAACCTGTGTGACGTAGTCAACAGAGATATAATTAACACAATTTCACAGTGTACTGGCACTTACACTGCTTATGATTAAATCAAATGCATGGATTATCTCTCACTCATCACTC
>JZLH01S0622786.1:16048-31295 GCA_001188425.1 Eucidaris tribuloides | reverse complement strand
TTGTTTATCTATACTAATTTTCACATTGTGAATGATTTGAGCTGATTTAATTCATTTTGTCGTTTTTTGACATGCAAATCCCGTACTCTGTCTTTAAGTGAGTTTTTTATGCCTCCGCAACGAAGTTGCCGGAGGCATTATGTTTTCGGGTTGTCCGTCCGTGCGTCCGTCCGTCCGTCCGTCCGTCCGTCCGTCCGTCCGTCCGTCCTTCCGTCCGTCCGTCCGTCCGTCCGTCCGTCCGTCCGTCCGTCCGTCCGTTACCGGATCTCGTTACCGCGATAACTTGAGAACCCACGATCGGATTTTGATGTAACTAGGACCAAGTATGTACTATGAGCCAACAATGAACTGATTAGATTTTGGAGCTGAAAGGTCAAAGGTCAAAGGTCACCGGGCCTTAAAATATGTCTGATTTGGGCTCGTTACCACGATTACTTGAGAGCGGCTGGTCAGGTGAAGTATGTATTATGAGGCACCAATGAAATTTCAGAGTTGAACGGTCAAAGGTTACGATGCCCTGTACATTTAAAGTTTGGAATTGGACGGGGGTGCGGAGGCATACCCCATCGGCTGCGCGCAGCCGAATTGCTCTAGTTCAATGCTGTGGCAAAATGATCTGATACAAACTCCTGATCAGCTTTACATAAGGATTTCCTCAAGACTACACTTCGATAAAGGTTCTTCAATGGCATTTTCTCTAGACACCACTGTATTTACAGCATGCAACAAAGATCCAGTGCACTTTTAACCCATCGAAGACGGTCTGGTTTTGCTTTAACATGCATTTCCTATGGACCACGAGACGAGATATCTCATGTCTAGTTTGCAGTGGGTTAAGGGCTCTTATTTCCTTGCCTGACTTCCACTAAAAGCATGAAAAAGAAGAAGTTAATAGTAATCAACATATATCATAAACTTAGCAATGTAAGAAGGTATCTGATGAAAAATTACATTAGAGTACAATCCCATTTGCAAAATATCAATTACCTATGGTCAATTTTGTATTCAGTGAGGGTGATCATATATTATATAAATAATGTACAATCTATTGTACAATATACTGGATTATATGTCATACGGACAAATATATTAATGTATCCCCGAGTTGCAGTTATTTCACCGAGCTGCGAAGTGCTGCCATGAAGGCCAGAGTGAAAATAGACTGCACGAGGGAATAATTTTATATTTGAGTTCATATAGTCCAGTAATATTTGTATCGATAGAGAGTTCACTATTCTTATTATGTAAATAGATCCGTCTCAATCTAAAGCCCCCCATCATGAATTTTAGCCGAATACGTGTAGATTAGATGGCTAATATGGTTTCCTTACCTTATATTGTGGAATTCCAATTGAACACTTGAGAACCCGATGACTCCGGAATGCGCTAAGCGTATCATCTGCGTATGCGCAGCCTAAGATGCAAGTGCGCGTGGGAATACGCTCCGAATACGCGCAAATGTCAACAGCTGAAGATATTCTCCCCATTCATTTAACACGGGTTTTGCCATCCAAAAATCGAAAGTTATATTGTACATATATGTACAATATAACTTTTTGAAGGGAGGTCACGCGGTACCAATCTAGCCAATCACAGCTTGTATTTTTCTACCCCTATTTACTATATATATATATATTTTTTTTTTTTGGTAAGGGTTTGCAGTTTTCAAGATTCAAGACTGTCTTTATCTTCAGTTCAAAAGCAAAATGTCCTCGGGCTTTGTTCACCTTTGCAATCTTTCCATCACACTTGTAGATTTCTGCAGCTGACCGCAGGTCATCTTTTCTTAATCACTTTCTTGTGTGTGTTTTTTTCTCTCATAGTTTACATGCTGCCCTCAGTTCAGATGCTAATGAAGACTGCAGGAAGCCAATTTTCACATTCAAAGGTAAATTTGTTGTGTTTCGTGGAGTTGACAGAATCTTGAAAGCTGTCAGTCATTCTGTTTCAAATTAAGTCAGGGATCAAGTCAAATATCAATTTACCCTCCCCCTTATCCAGTCTGAAAATAATACTCATTTGACAAATTGATTTGTTGTCCTATTGATTTCCTGAAGAGTGGCCAAGTAGTGTTTGAGCACAGTACAATGAATAAATTTGGTGAAGCAACTGTGTGCCCTCCACTTTGCACGTGTCCAAATTTATTTGTTCATTACAAGAAATTTTCTCCAAAGAATGAAAACAGACTCACTAAAGGTAAGTCTTTCATGTTATTGTTCTAGCGTGCTTCCGTAAAATAAGGATTCAACTCTATCAGGCCTGTGTCATGCCTTGTTCTTACCCCACTCTCTCTAAAGCCTGGGTCCTACTCTGCTAAAGCCAAGTTCCACTCAAACTTAAAAAAATGGCAGCAAATGGGTGCTGTGGCTGATTCAGCATTCCCCCCTCACCTGGATCTGCCACTGGTCCCATTACTGTATACGCTGAATATTTTGCAGTGGTTTTATATTCCCAAATTTTGTGACTTACTGAATGCGAAAATTTTCACTTCCTGACATTTCTGTACAAAGTGAATGCAAATACAATAAAATCGCGAAAATGTACTCTCAAGAATTCAATGTCTTGAAGCAAAATAGCGAAAATATATGGACGCGAAATATATGGCATATACTGTATGTAATTGCTTCCTAAAAAATAAAAAAATATATATATACATCTATGAATTTTGTAAACAGTTGGTAACATTCTGTTGTTATTTCTCTTTTATGTGCATACAGCATTTGAAGGCATTATTTATTCATTGCTGACAACAGAGAACTTCCTTATTTGGTAAGAACTGAAAGTTTTAAAGTTTGATACAGATTACTACTCAGACGATGTGATATCATGTTGTACTGTCCTCTTCTGTCAAATTGATAAATTATCCTCCTCCTCCTCCTCTTCCTTCTCCTCCTCTTCCTTCTCCTCCTCCTCCTCCTCCTTGTTCGTCTTCCTCCTCCTCCTCCTCCTCCTCCACTTATGTACAGTTTCAATTCTTGAAGATTACACATTGCAGTGTGTTCAAGTCAGTTTATAGTTTTAAACACATACCTGTACAAACAAAATTGATATGTACTCTTTCAGCATGACATTACCATTTTAATTCTGTATGAAGAGTCAAGTTTGAGGTATTATAGTAATCTACGTTCAATATGAGTCAAGCAAATCTGTTTTGAAGTTTTTGTACTTTGGATAATTTAAACCTGATGAAAAAAGTTGGTCTGCAAATCCCACCTTTTGGACATTTCGGTGACAAGGATTTCAATTGAAGACTTCACACTTTTGGATTCTTTGGTGACTGGAATGCCCATTTGGCATAAACTAAAAGAAATATGTAACGATATTTGTGGTGTAAAACATGCAAAGAGTTTTAATGATAATTCATTCAAGCTACAATTTAAACATATTCTCACTAAACAGATTATTTTCTGATTTTCATACGTGTATACAGTGGTGGAAGTGGAGATATCAAAGCATGGAAGTGGAAGGACATTCAGCAAAAAGTAAGTAAAAAGAACTATTAGCTGTCCTGGAAATCAGGGAAAAGTTCCTCAGTTGGGAAATTAGCGAAAATCACTCAAATCGGTGAAAAACAAGGAATTTCATTAGTGCTTCCCCCAGTATATGTACATCTATGTAGTCTACCTCTTATATTTTATCTTGTGTTCAAATATTATATCTGTGGATGATTTGCAATGATGAATTTCCAGTGTGAACATGTCACTTGGAATAATCCTGGAATATTGACACTTTGTTTTAGAAAAATTGAGAAAAATCAGGAAGTTTTTTTTTATGATATGCTGAAGACCATTAAGATCATTTGAGTTCATGTCTCAGTAATTTTAGCTAGAGCTGGAACAATCAATTGTTCACATTGTCCCCAACAATTTTACTATCCTTCCAGCAATATCCTTTTGAGAGATGAATTGATTTTAATATTATAGGAATAATTTATGAGTTGTGAATGCATTGGGCACGAATATTACACGACGCGCGAGATAAGCTACTGGTCTATTCAACAAGGCACGTAGCGCCGCGTTGAATAGTCCAGTGGCGAATCTCGAGCGGAGTGTAATATTACGTGACCCAATGCATGAACAAAATCATAAATTATTCATTTTATACAACACCTTACCCTTACACCACTATTCAAGATTTGTTCTGATCTACGTCCCAGAACATGTGGGGTGCCAGTGACCGGCAAAGCCCCCAAATGAAGGTTAACGTTTTGCAATGAAGAATCAATTCAAACTTAGGACGCTACAGTAATACGTTACTCGTTAGCAGCTGCACTGCAAATTTCTTTAAACAGGTAATAACGTAGGCATAACGTTACACACAAAATGCAATGGCCTACGTGAGCTGCGCTACACATATTGTAAATAAAATTTAATGCTTACCCAGCCACTCTTGTCATTCAGAAGAACAAACTTGGTTGCTAATTAATTGCAATGAAGAATTAATTATAAATTTAGGACGCTACACGTGAACAACAGCTGCAAATTTCTTAGGTAGACGAAATGTACGCGCGCGAGCGGCTCACCCAGCACGGCCGCCGCGCCCTGCCCGCGCTGTGAATGGTCAGGCCAGAGCGCGCGGCACACAAGCTCATCAGTGAAGGCTATTTATAGTACTGTCACTAGGCACTCGCTTGTCGCAAGGCACTCGCTAGCGCTTTGCAAGCGAGCCGTGCATTATACTTTTTGGGAGCCGTGCATTATACTTTCTGGAGCCGTGCATTATACTTTTTGGAGCATAATGCATGGCTGTCTCTTTCATTGAGCTAAATAGGTATTTTCTAAGGAATGTCATGTGACATGTGCTTGGCCAATCATGATTCGAGATCATTCTTAGGTGTTGTATAAAACAAAATATTCTCCATAGACCCCAGCCAAAGACATCTTGTTCTTAGTCTCTAAAAGGTTGAGTAGAGAGTATTAAACAAGAATATATCATCATGTGAAATCATATCTAGGTAGTTGTAGTGTGAGCAATAACAAGGAAGTGTTCACACTATCCTCAACATGTTTACTACTCTTCCTGAATACTAGGAAAACGTAATTGAAAACAATATCATCTGAAAATGTAATTAAGTTTGTGTAAGAAATTGTTTTTATACGCCAGGCTACGGGACGTATTATGGTATCACGCTCGGTGTCCATCTGTCCGTCCGTTAACTTTTCCTTGTAACCGCCATAACTTCAGTTTAACTTAACCTAGCCTCATATAATTTGGTGGGTATGATACTAGCATGGATCCCAGGAAGCCTATTGATTTTGAAGTTGAAAGGTCAAAGGTCAAGGTCACAGTTACATGTTTTCATCTTACCCTTCTGAAGTTCTTGTAAACGCGATAACTGCAGTTTAACTTAACCCAGGCTCATATAATTTGGTGTGTATGATACTGGCATGGATCCCAGGAAGCCTATTGATTTTGAGGTCGAAAGGTCAAAGGTCAAGGTCACAGTTACATGTTTTCATCTTACCCTTCTGAAGTCCTTGTAAACGCGATAACTTCAGTTTAACTTAACTCAGGCTCATATAATTTGGTTTGTATGATACTAGCATGGATCCCAGGAAGCCTATTGATTTTTGAGGTCAAAAGGTCAAAGGTCAAGGTCGCAGTGACATGTTTTCATTTTCCGCGTTACAGGCGGGCGTATTATGTGCTCGCCCCAGCGACACTCTTGTTTCAGTCTATTCTCCAAATTTGTCTTATCCCGCTAGACACCACGAGTTGCCTGGTCTCTCTCAGTACCCCAATCGGCTGACTTCGGTGTTGTGGAGACCAACAGCCTTGCCTACAACACACAGGTGAGTTGTCATATTAATATACAAATATATACTGATACGAGAGTCTTTGGTTGAAACTATGACGAGCCCGAGGTTACGTGGACTGTACTATTTTTCTCTAGGGGCGCAGCCCCGAGGGAAATAGTTAACAGTCAATGTAACCGAGTGCGTCATAGTTTCAAACAGAGACTCTCAGCATAGGATATATTTGTTTTATATCCATCATCGAATTAACAGGGAAATTACACAAAGAAAAAAAAAGAAAAATGTATTTACGGTAACCCCTACGAGTAAGTGTGTGTCGCACGGCATACAGGTGCGTGATATTTTTACTTGCAGTACGGATAGGGATGCAATTCCATTAACGTATACTCTAGTTAGTCGAGTATCGATTTCATAAATCTATAAAACACTAATTTATCCTCATTCTTATTTTAACTATAATCCTAACTCAAATTTGACGTACTTAACCCAGTGTTAATCTTAAACTTTACCAAACTTCAGTACGGGCGTGCACGCTACAATGTCTTTCACACGCACGGAAAAAAATAGCGTTTGGTACATGTGTTTTTACACACGATTCATTCGGCTTTTGAATTAAGCTCAAATCGCGATCCCGCTGTCGAGAGTACAATAGTACTTTACTATTGTACTCTCCCGCTGTCGAGAGTACAATAGTACTTTACTATTGTACTCGCCGAGAGTACAATATTACTTTACTATTGTACTCTCCGACTACTATAGTACTTTCAGAACGATTGTCTCCCAGACTCACAGAATAATGTGTATATTTTTTATCATGTGACATACTTCTGACCAACCAGAATTCAAGAAACTTACAATGAGGGATATAAAATCCAAATATACAGCGTGTCTTGAAAAAAATTGTGCAAGACAAAAGTACCCTCTTTGGCAATAAAATATTGTTGTAACTGACGCTTACATCAGTGGTAACTATGAGGGAAGAGGGCCTGATGCTATCACTGGCTTTAGTAAAGACTGCTCCCTTGATGCTGATGTAAGCATTGTGCCACAACAGTATTTTCTAATTGCCAAAGAGGGTTCTTTTCTTTTGTACAATTTTTTTGAGACACTCTGTAGTTTTGATAACTTGTGAAAAATGAAATGTTGTGCTATTGTGGTGTTTAGATAGACGTATATCATCTATAAATGCCCTGAAACTCACGTTCTGAAATGCTTCCATTTTTTAGAATTGATGAAAGATATAACGGTACCCCCCCCCCACCACCACCACCATTTTGCCATAGGAAATGTACATACTACTACCTGCTCTCCAATAGTTTAAATATCACAATTTATCAGTATTTTCAGTAGGTTTTATTGTTTTTCTGATGCCTGGGGTGACAGTTGAATACTTTGTGAAAGATTGCTAAAAAAGTTGTATTTTCGGCCCTAACTATACTTGGGTTTGCTTGAAAGAAAGTTTATAATGAAAAACAAAATCAGACTTAACAAGGCAACATAAATTGACCCGACTTCACTGTTTGCCTCAATGTTATCTTCAGTTTGACTTGTAAGTTGACAGTTACAGTGGTGTTTTACTTTTAACCCATTAAAGATGATTTGATTTGATATAAAGTGCCATTCTCCACAGACCCAACCCAAGATATCTTGTATTTTAAATGAAAGTTTAGTCACGTGACATAATAGAATACACAGTAGGCAGCTACCAAAAGGGAAGTTCACTGCAAAAATGAATTAAGGTTTTCAAGTGATTATACTTTTTACACACTGTCAGGCATACTGTTCCACAGTTCTGCTGCTGCAGTTGAAGAGAATTGGCCTCCATGCATTTTTTTTGTTTCCGAATGCTTAGGGATGTAATAGGAGACTGGAGAGACATTGATTTTAAATGGATATTCTTGGTAGGGTGACACCTTTAAAGCAAGTTTTTAAGTATCACATCCTTCTAGCTCCTTGCAACTTGTAATATTACATTTTGTCCTAGGTTAATTGCTTGTATTCAGGTGGTGGTGACAGCTCTGCATAGGTTTAGGAACCATCAAATTTCATAAACGCCAAAGGAATGACATGCTAACAGAGAAATTGGTGTTGAGTGGATATCCTTGGTAGGATGACATTTTTCATCAAGTTTTACAGATTTTACAACCTTCCTTACTCCTTGTAACCCGTGACTCTTGTATTTCATTTTTATTTTTTTCTAGGATAATTGCTTGTACTCGGGTGGCGGTGACAGTGAATTGCACATTTGGGATTTGGAGTCAGGCACTTGCAAGGTAAGTAAATGCATCTAACACCATGTGTCATATCTGATAGGTGCATGTTAAAACAGAGGAGGGAAGCAGTGAGAAGAAAATTCACTTTAACCCTAACTAGGCCGGGGAAGGGGGTAGGGTTGGGAGGTCCCCTTGAATGTTTTGCATGGTATATCTATCATGTGAAAAGCTTTTGCTGTGATGTTGCATGAGCTTTTCCGTTCGATTCTCCCGCATCTTTTGAGACCAAATTCGCAATGCCAGGGCGTGCAGTTCCGAAGCTACGCATAATTTTGTACATTCTAGTCGGACCAAAATTTGCTCCAAAACGTGATATCATGCACACTTTCAATACAAATTGTGTTTTCAGCCAAAAATCACAGATTAAAATCAAGTAATTTGATCTGTTTTATGATCGCAAAAGTGTTACCAACAAGTTTCCTTCAAAAACACAATAAAACTCAAAATATCAGAAAACAAAGAAATACGTAAGAAATTTTAAAAACAAATTTATTTCACATCATAATTTTTTCTGAGTACATTTGCTGAGAACACTTTAGAGAGTCTGTAGCCCAAAGTTAGCTGATTTGGAGCAAAAAAGTCTGATTTCATGCATAAATTATGGATGAATTAATATAATTAATGAAAAAAACACTGTTAAAGAAAAAATTAACTAAACAGTTTTGTAGACTATTTCCTGGGTGAAATGCGTGCCAATTCTCGTCGTGATCATGCAGTTGACGGCCAAGGTCTTATGGGAGACCCCATATATTTAACCTTAGGGGTGTTCATACTGGACTTCAAGTTAAATTTCCTTGGAGCTCCCTTATCCTTAAAGTTAGCTAACTATGAGTTAACTTAAAACTTACACATTCTCAGTGTGAACCAAACTTATAACGGTTCTGGTTTATCCTCTTGTTCTTACTCCAGCAATCCTATGCAGGGCATACCGACTACATCCATTCAGTGGCTCTCTTTAACACATCCCCTCAGGTTGCTTCAGCGTCAGAGGATGGTACTGTCAGAATCTGGGGTAAGTTCTGGGGTGTAATTGGGGGAGGGGAAGGTGGGGGAGGAGATACGTACCTTCTACAAGTTTGCATTCCTCCCCAATGCCCCACCCTAACCACAAATCATGATGTATGCCCAGACACCATCAGCATCGGAGGATGGTAATAATAATAATAATAAACCATGCTTATAAAGCACATAACACATTGCTGGGCATGTCTCTATGCACTATAAGAAAATAGAAAAAAGGGATGAGAGAGGTACTGTATACGGTTCAAGATATATATCAGGCAATTTTAAACAGGTATGTCTTCAAAGCAGTCTTAAAATTATTTATTGTATTAATACCCCTAAGATAATCTGGGAGGTTGTTCCATAAAATGGTACTGTCAGAATCTGGGGTAAGTTCTGGGGTGTAGGTGGGGGGGGGGGGTCAGGGAGGAAGGGTAAAGGGAAGGGGAGGGGTGGAGGAGGTTGGAGGGGATACATACCTTCCACAAGTTTGCATTGCTCTGCAATGTCCCCACCCCAACCACAAATCATAATAGTGTGCCCAGAAACCATTAGCATTATAAAATATGTCTTATCCCCACCCCACCTCCCCCCCCAAAAAACAACAACAACAACAACAAACAAACAAACAAATTGATGTGCAGCATGGGTGATTCAAGTGGGGATAAGGTAATCCTGTTCCTGTGTGTTATTTTTTGTTTTGGTCAGATGTAATCATGCACCACAAAACCAACAGACCAGGTCACATTTCTTTTATGTGCTCTACCAGCTACATTTATTGTTGGATTTCACTCAAACTTGCTATGGACATAGATGGATAGTCATTGTTTGCTTACTAGCTTGTGGTGATGACACCAACAGTTTTCTGACTTTTATAGGTTGTCATGTCATATTCATTTCATGTTTTCTACTAGCCGTCACATTTCATTCAAATTTGCTATGGAGGTGTAATGTGAAAAAAAATTCAGCCTTTTTAATATATTTTTGGTGTCAACACCCTTAGTGCTCCGACTTTTGTAGTCAAAAAGGTGATTGGCGGAAAGCCTGCATGTTTGACCTCTTCAAGCTTCATTATTGAATGGATTTTCTCCAAATTTTCCATGGAGTTGTACCATGGGTCAAAGACACCTTGGCTATAGGAACATTCATGTTATTCCAGTGGATACAGGTGTTGCACAGCAATGTATATTTCCAGTTTTATGACAGAGCTGGACAAATGTGAGGGATCATAGACTGATGTGTCATTTTATATAAAGTATTTTGTGTTTTTGTAAATTTTACAACAGATACAAGGACATCGTCAGAGCCAGTAGCCATTCTTGAACCAAGCAAACATGAAGTAAGTGTTGTTGATTGTGATCTTAATTTGCACTCCCTCCCACCTCCCATGAGCTAATCAACCAAATTGACTGTAATCTTTCACAGGGATGGTGCCAGGGTAAAATTTTTCGCGGCCATATTCGCTGCTAACTAAAGCAGTTTCAAAAGTCAACCAGTGGAGTGGTGAGGAGGGGGGGGGGGAGAGGTGTTGGCGTCTCTGAGCTGAAAATTGCAGCCAAGAAATTTTTCTTTCAAGGCGAAATTCATGGCCAAATAAGCCGTTGAAAAGTCAATCAGAAAAAATCTCAATGGGGGTGGGGCCGGGGGCAAAATTTGTGAAAAACACTAAAATCATTATTTTGAAAACGTCATTTAACAATGTTTCCATCTTAAAAACTCTGAGCTCCATGAAACTCCCATTCTACTAGTGTCTCTGATAAGGTAAACAAAAATGCAGCCCTGGAAAGAATTGCAGTTCAAAACAGTTATTAAGTGCTTTTAAAAGGTGAAAATCAGTAGGCAAGCATTCTAGTTTCCTCTCATAGACTGCTGTGTTATAGAACTTTTGTCCCGAGGACATTAAAATACATATACTTATATTTATTATCTATACAATTCTTGCTTGTTACAGAATAACTGTGTTCTAGTGTGTGTGTTTGTCCAAACAGTACCATGTAGGTCAGATATTAGAGCTAGATAATTTTTTAAATTGAACTTCCACAATGTGAAAAGATGTCTTTAACTCTTATTGTGTCTTTAGCACAATTTTGTGCCCAAAATGCTACCCTTTTAATAATTGTTCAAAGAATGAAAAGTATGAAAATAATGCTGTTAGTACACATTTGTAGAGTAGAAGAATAGCCATCAGTAAATTACTTATAGAACTATTAAAGTTGCATCAAATAGGCCCTATTTACATATTTATGTGAAATTTTATTACAGATTTATCATAAAATGGGATAAACAAGTACACTTTCTATATATTTGTGGATTTGATTGACCCAAAATAAAAAGCTTTACAAAAATTTGTGTTACTTCAGAAATATTTGCAACACAATAATGAAACTTACATTATTTGTTGGAAAGGGTATTCTTTAATCTTCAACATTGTACATAACATGTTTGCCCATAGTGCATATGTAAAAAGTTGAAACTGTTTGAAACTAACACTAAAATCTACAAGTTGCTCAATGTGACAATGCTAAAAAATGCTTGACATGTTAACAAGTTAAGGTAACAGTTTTATTACACTTAGGTCCTGATTGTGATTGAAGGGAAAGGAAGGCTTTATTGACATAATCAACAGTTTGTGCCAACACTTAGTGTCAGATTTGGTTTGATAAATATATGTATTTTTTTAATCCCAGGAATGTGTCACTAATCCCAGGGATAAATGGATAAGTTGTGTTGCAGTTGACCCCGCAGACGACTGGTTGGTGAGTTCAGAAGTTTGTCCTTTTCATTCATACACTGGCTTCACTAGCACATTTGTTTCATGGTGGGGGAAAATAATCTATAAGGCAGTCCACCAGCTAGAAACAGACTCAGTCTTGTTAGAAATATAGTGAGTTAATGTAAAAGTGGAAATTTTTGCATGATGAATTTGTTGCGCTTGCAGAGTTTGGTGACATTGCACATGTTTTTAGTTTTGCAGATATAGCTGAAATACAGAACAAACAACCACAAGTGGCACAACACTTCCTCTACAGCTATAGCCATACATGTCAACATTGTACAAATACCAAAGAGAACGTTACAAGTGCAAACACTAAATGATTTACTTTGCAAAAAATATTTGCATGTTTTTATTTTCGCGCTATCACTGGCGTGCACGAAATGCGCGAAAATTTCCACACGTCTAGTGACCCTAAGAGTTTCAACTGAATTAAAGGCAGGAGATCTCTTTTGTATGCCTAAAAATTAACATTGTGTAAATACAATGGATTCAGAAGAAAATGCCATCTGGGAACCTTTAAAAAATATAGAAGCTAGAAACTCAGTTTGAGTGGAATTATAGTGACCGTTGGACTCAGATTTGAATTTTTTTCTCATGAGAAAAAAATTCCTCGCCATAAGAACGACAAAAACAGCTATGTTTCTTTGCAATTTTCAAATTCTAAGCAACACTGACCCGCACAGATTCAACAGACATGCCTGCTTCACAAAGCCAAGGGCATGGGTTATCTTTTCCTGGTCTGCGGGGATGTTTTCAAATGAGATCCACTGCCTTTAAAGTGTCACAGATACCAAAATTCCCCTCGTCTTCTTTCTGACCCTTACAGTGCATGGGTGTCATTATGTCTGATATGTGAAATATATGTACAATTTGCAAGTGGTTATGTTTTCATAATCATGATACCTTTAATGCATAAATCTCATACTGATTATTATTCAAAGACCAATACATGAATATTACAGTGATACTACTGTACTGACTCTGTCCAGTGAGCTTCACATGGAGACAAATAGACAGTGTTAAGTACATTTTTCAAATATTAGGTAATTACTGATGTTCATATTTCACAGATATATCCTTCATAAATAGCCTAGGGGCATAAGTGATTTTTTTTTGTTCAGGCTGGATGGATGCAAAAAAAACATTAAAGCAAACACATGGGAGTAATGTGTGTAAAATGGCCAGCCTTTTTATGAATTAAAATGTATGTCAGTATTACAACGTCATGAAAAATTGTTGTATCAATAGACGACCCCACTAATTCCTGGTTGTCAGTGTCATAGATGTTTTTTGTTGTCTGAAATTACAGATCTGCGGTGGCGGTCCATCGTTATCCCTGTGGCATATGAGATCATTGATGCCGACTACGATCTTTGATGCTCCCGAGTGCCAGCCTCACACAGTGTTATACCATGAAGATGCTGTAAGTCAAATGAATGTCAGGAAGCAGCCTATTGAACACAAACACCAAGCTCTGTTTTTATTTTGCACACCAAACCAGTTTTTCTCAGATTTGATCCAATTCAGGATAAGTACATTAACTTTAAGTGTTCAAAATTTGGGATTTACATGTTGTAAAAGTTTTTAGATATACACGATAAATCATTGGAAATTGGGCTGTTGCCCATGTTGTAGTTTGTAACATTAGTCTTGGATTCAGACACTGGGTGTAGCTTTCACCTGCTAATTTTGAATTTGGTAGATTGAGTCCAACCGTAGCAAAGATTGCATGGCAATCATCCAACTGCACTGGTGTGAATTTTTGACCTTCTAAGCTTTGATCAGGAATTCAGTTTTCACTAAAAGTTAGTACAGAAGTCAGGCCTGGCAGTCCGACTAGTGCAACAGCTGTATAAAATTCAAATTCAGTGAGTGACATTATGGTGGTCCATTCCATTTGAATGTAATCAGTGCTTATATTCACAAAACCTGACTTTCCAGCCTCAAGGAATATTTATGTGAATCTTTAGATTTAAATGATTTTAGTTAATTGGTTGATAAGTTCATTTTCGAGTAATACGTTGGAAATCACATACTCTAAGACACTTCCACTTTTGAGAAAATTGGTGAAGAAATGGGACCCCATTCACTTAATTTAAGTGGCCACAACTGTAATTCTTGATGGCCTTAATGGATTGACCTTTTAATGTCTGCTTGTCAGCTTGACCGAAAAGATGTTATGAATTTCCCATTCCTTCTCTGTACAATCATGATACTTTTAGCCACCATTTTCCTATGTCTTCACTCTAACATAAAAGTGTGTACAAAACTGTAACTCAAATTTCATCTGAGTCGAAGTGATTTTTTTGGGGTCCCCAGATTTAACTTAGGCGAAGTTGACCGTATGTGTACATTACTTACATACATGTACAATATGTGACTGTCACCTATTGTTGATAACGCAGATTCAATATCAACATATCGCTATGTGGGCAAATCACCCTCTTGTTATGAGTTATCAACAAGACAGTTGATAGAGGGCTTGACAATAACAACCCTAATCCTTGTTCCATGTGTTTTCAGATTATTTCTGCAGGAACATCACCCAACATCTACCACTGGCATGTGAATGGGGACCCCAAGGCGAAGGTACCATGTACAGCAACGGATGTCTACAGTGTGGTGATCAACACTGAATCAGATTCAAATAAGGTGAGCTACATGATTCTAAAGTCATAACTACATCTGCTTGGGATACAAAAATAAATGAATAGGAAACAGGAAATAAAGATAAAGAAATGAAAACATATCTATGAACAAAGTAAACATCATCATCATCATCATCATCATCATCATCATCATCATCATTTATTTCAATCAGCTTTTTCCCTCTTATGAAAGGTTACTGACTCTCGCACCATGGTGACACTCCCTCCTTTCGCTTCTTTCAAGTAATTGAATAAATGAATGAAGAAATAGTCAATAAACCAGTCAATCAATTAAATCAATGAATCACGAATTAGTCAATCAATCAATCAATTAATCGATCTATCTGTGGGGACCCCAAGTCCAGTACCGTGCACAGCAAAAGTAGTTTACAGCATGATGATCAACTTAGATGGGTAAACTGTTGGTCAAACAAATATTTATTACATTTTGGAATTTATTGATTCATTCCATCAAGGAAATGTCTTAGTTATCTTGTTTTTTCTTTTCTTTTCATTTTTTCTTTGCATTGTTTTAGATCCTATGTGCATCTGGAGGGAGTTCCAAGTTAGATGTCTACACAAACTTTGGCTACAGGGCATTTTCCATGCAGTTTTGCTGAAATAAACTCTCTTTTTTTTCAAGTACTCATTAAATATCCGTTCACTAAATGTATTCAAATTTCCTTGGTTGGACTACCTGACAGAACTCATGTTTTTTGTTGTTGTGGTCCTGTCATTTACTTTGGAACAATTGATTTTTATCCAGAGGTATGCTTGAACTTTCAAAATAAT
>JZLH01S0622781.1:0-20886 GCA_001188425.1 Eucidaris tribuloides | reverse complement strand
AATCGTCATTCTGCAGCGGTTATTTTCATAACTTTACCATTTGGCAGCCAATTTCAACCATTTTTGTGGCATTTCCTGGGTTTTCTTGGGCAAAGAATTCATTTATAATGATAAAATTGTCCTTGGGGAGCAGCTTAACCCTAACTCTGTGGGAGGGGGAGGGCTGGGACTCTTGGGAGGCCCCCCTACCCCGATGTTTTGTGCAATAAGCAGTATCTGCAATGTGAAAAACTCTTGCCTCGATGTTTCATGACTTTTTTTACTTTGAGTTTTGCAGGACTTTATGAAAATCAGCCAAAAAACGAGAAGATGCCACCAAAAAAAAAAAAAAACTGATGGGGGGACGGGGAGCCTGAATATCATCTCTCCGCAGCAAGTCTTTTTGTAACTTCACCATTCTGCCACCAATTTTAACCATTTTTGTGTCATTTCCTAGGATTTATGGGTTAAGAAATGCTTAAAGGTAAATGACATGATTGGGGGTAGTCCTCAACTTGGGCTGAAACTACTCTAGAATCAAGTAAACTATGCAAGGATTCTCCTGTGAAAATCTTATAGTCAAACGTTGACTCATTCTAAAATAAACAATGTCAATATCACTCGTAGCACGGAAACCTGCTGTGTGGCTCTCTATGGGGCTTATTTTTATCGTCCTCGGATAAAATTAAAATACTCCTATGTTTATGCTTGATTCTCCTCAAGTAAATAGACAAATCCTCCTTGGTGGGAGATTCACTCTTGCTAGTGTATAGTCGGTATATATTTCAACTCATTTGGTTCTTGAGGCATTTTCAAGTGTTCCCAATCATGTCACTAACCTTTAGGAATATTAATTTTTACTTCTGAATCCAACTTCTTTGTCAAATATACGTTCATTCTGATTTTTTTTCATGGATTATAGTGCTGGTAATGTCCCCTCATGTCATAGTTTCGGTAATGTCCCCTCACATCGACATTACTTTGTACTTCACTTTTACACTGACAATAATCAATGTTTTTTAATTAATACATGATCAAATATAAACTGGCCTCTTGTAGCAGGCAACTATCTTGTAAAATTCTACATATAAAGTGCACCTTGCCAGTACAAAATACAATGTATCATGAAACAGCATACTATTCATGAACAGGTTGTAATATGATGAAAAATGGGTGAGAGCTCCTCATAGTCTTGAAGATTATACAGTATCATGGATGCTGTGTATCCTATCTTTGCAAATTAACATTCCCGAAACTGACTTTAGATGCTTCTTAGTTTTAACTTTCTCTGATAGGACTTTATCAAACAATTCCCAATGTGATGAATGACCATCATTTATTACAAGTTTGTTGTGTGCTTTGAGTGCTGCGACTATGATGCTAGGAAAGCTTTCAGTGCAGGAAGAAATACTATGAGAGCTACACGAAGTCCTAGCTTTTGTTCAGCTTCTCACATAACTTTAATATTTCCTCTATCGAACACCTCATGATGTGTGGCTACTGGCTAACACAGAGAATATGGAATAGGACGTGGGTTAAGTTCAGAGAAGCTGCTGCAGACTCTTCGAGGTACAGGTTTTTTTGCCACAGAGCCGGTCACACAAATGACATGGTAGATGTGCAGGTACATGTAGTTTATGGAATTCAGATTTGTTCAGGGCATTTAAGGAAGGAAGTGATAACAATATCCCAGATGAGTGAAATATTGATTTGCTGTACTTCAAACTCCCAGTTTAAACAACAGTGGGGAAAATAATTAAGAAATGACAAAATTTGTAATTTTTACATAAAGTGTTAAGTCCTTTTACAAGTCCGGGCTAACACAGATAACACATGAATGACCACGCAATAGTGACAAAAATCGGCACACGCCTCGCCCATGATGTATACTGTATAGTTACTTTTTTTCCAAAATATTATTTTCATTAATTATGCTAATTAATTCACGCATACTTTATGCATGAAATCAAGACTTTTTGCTCCAAATATGTCATTTTTTCGTCCAGGTCTAAAGACACTTTTACATGCACTTGGAAAAATTACGATATCAAAATAAACTTTATATATTCTATTGTTATTATCAAATTTCATGTGTATTTCTTTGTTTTTAGACCTTTTGTTTTTAATTGTTTTTCCAAGGAAATTTTTCGGTGACTCTTTTGCCGTCATAAATAGCATATTTTAATTAATTTGAATCAGTAATAGCAAAAATATTCATACATTTACGATTTTTAGCTAAAAACACAATTTGTATTAAATTATACATGAAATCATGTTTTTGAGCAGTTTTGGTCCAACATGTACAAAATATAGGTATCTTCAAAACCGCACACCCAGGCGTGGTGAATTTGGTCTTACTGATGCGCGAAACTCAAAGGAAAAACTCATAAAACATCACGGCGAGAGCTTTTCCAGTTGCAAATATGTATATCCCGCGAAACATTGAGGGGAAGCCGGGGACCCACCCAGCCCCCCCCCCAAGCAGAGTTAGGGTTAAGTTGCTCCCTAAGGTCAATTTTATCATTATAAATGAATTCTTTGTCCAAGAAAACCCAGGAAATGCCACAAACCTGGTTGAAATTGGTTGCCAAATGGTGAAGTTATGAAAATAACCGCTGCGGAATGACGATTTTTAGACCTGCTTGGGACCCCCGGACCCAAATCATTTTTTGGGGCGGCACCTTCTCATTTTTTGGCCGATATTCACAAAATTGGTGTCAAAATGCTCAGGAGATCAAACTGCATCAAATAAGCATGAGCCTAAATTGATTTGATTTGAAACATCACCATTTTATAGCCCACCCCTAATATAAATTTATAAGAACCGTAAATCCATTGTCGTTTTTTAACACATGAAAAGGAATAGCTAAAAACAGAATAGGTATAACAGTCAATGTATCAAATGAAACACATATCACATAATATAACAAACGGGTTATAAAATCGTCCGACTCTTTAATATTCCTACAACTAGTATTTTTCAATGTTGGGCAGAATATAATGTAACTAACATATGAATACCTGACGTGTAAAACCGGTTTGGTAATGCTTTATATACAAAATGATATTTGTGGACGGTTTTGAATTTACAGTGGTAAAGTAACAGATTGATAATGCATTTTAGTTATAACTTATACTTGAGATGTGATGATTTTTGTTGGCTTAAGGGTTGTATTTTTTACGAATTGCATGCTCAATTGTCTATGATATAAATCATAAAGATATGCTGTAGTAATTATAATATAGGTCAAAATAATAGAGGGTCATTCCGTTGCATCCCTATATGGTCCCGTGTCATAAGCATATTATCGATTGAAAACACTGTTCTGTTGGAGACCGTTTGATTTTTATTTAACACGCGTTCGCCATAGACCCCAGCCCGAGATATCTCGTAGTCAGTCTCCAATGGGTTAATCTAATGGGCCTGCATCCCTGGCTGAAGTAGGAAATCGGAACTAGGACATTCTGGAAAGTAATCAGTACTTTTTGAAATGTACATGGGGAGTGATGAGGAACACCCTTGGGAGACGCGTAACACTGAGATCAGGGGCGTCGATCCATTTTCCGGTTGGATATTGGGAGGAGGGCAAATTGCAATATCAAATTTTGTGAAAAATTGATTGAAAATTGTGTATGTTTAGTAATACAGTACTTTTATTTTAAGTTGTATGGTGGCTTAGTGCCTTGAATAATATCCAAGGAAATGACAATGTAGTGATATTTGTAAGTAGAACAAATTTACGGTTAAGCTCACTGTAAAAGGAACAATGTCGCTGATTTAAGTAATCTTCTGAATTTTCCAAAATTGATATCTTAAGTTTTCTCAAACTTTGAAATACAGGTTCCTCTCATTTTTTCTGCCTTCATTAAATTATGTTGTTATGAGACTTGAAAAACGATGTGATCAAATATCTGGCCTATTTCTCGCTCAATTCAACCAAATCCATGAATAGAGAAAAGTACGCGTAACCCAATCAAGATTTGTACACCTTCCACAAAATTATTATAGTTGAAGCATTATACATCTGTAATTTCGGCTTTTGAAAGATATTCACAAAAAAAAGAACGAACTGAATCTCTGAGCTGTATAAGAGAACAATGTTACTTGTGGCTTTTGTTATTGTATAGCATTTATTTAAAGACACTATATAACACTGTGGAAGACACGTTTAAAAAATTGTCGAACTTTGCTATCTGACATAGCTGACAGTGTTTGAATGGACAAATACACACCCTACAACACAAAAGTTTGGACAGTTATGCTGTCACTAGAACAATATGTGCAGATACAAACTGGCACATTAATTTCCTATCAGCCGATAGGAAATTCTGTCACACAGCAGTCTATGGGGGAAAGCTGGAATGGTCTCTCAATGATTTTCACTTTTTGAAAGCACTTAATGATCGTTTTAAACGGCAATTTTTGCAGGGCTTCATTTTTAGACCGTATCAGAGGCACTGGTAGCATGGGGAATCATGCAGCTCAGATTTTTTTAACTGGAAACATTGTTATACAATGCCTTTAATATATACATGGAAATTCAATAAATATTGTTAAAACAATCATAAATTATGTGTCGGTCTTACTTTATGCATTGCTTTACATGTAATTTCGATGGTAGTACTTGCGATGTGTGTGACGAACTCGGTTTAGCAGCCCGAGCTGAGCACGATATCCTTTAAACTTACTCAGTGGGGAGGGCTGGTATGCTGTCATTAAAGGGAGAAGGCGCCAGCAACTAACAGGCATCAGTTAAGAAAATATTTGAGCTCTTGCCAACCAATCAAATTGCACGTGCATGCAGGGAGCTGACCATGTGTGACCAATGCATGCCACGCGACGTGTGTTAGCCGCACCGTGGTACTGTATGCAAGCTCCTCCCCCTATAGCTGTTTCTGCAAGTTTTGTCTTAGGGTAAAACTTACAAAGACGTAAAATAAACTCAAATTAACTAATTTATAGGGCCTTGATGAGGGTGAGTATCACACAATACCGCATATTTAGGCTGTTTTTGTCACCATGTACCACAATTCTCACAATACTCACAATGTCATTTTTATTCTTAACTTATGCCTGTTAGTTGCTGGCGCCTTCTCCCTTTAATAGCCACATAGATGGGGAGGGGGACAGGGGAGGGGTCACTCGCAGATGGAAGTGGCGACACGCTCGTCGAAGACGCTCAAAAGTGATCTTTATAATGGATTATGTTGCACCACTTACACTTAGAAAACTTCGTGTAATATATATTACTGTAAACTCTAAAAGGATTCTTTTAATTTGATCCTGGTGCTTGTCTGGTTATTTTTACCATAGTAAATGTAAAAGTAATGGAGCAGCAAGCGGAATCACCACATTCCTGGTAAATGAACATAATTTTACAAGGGAAATAAATAACCTGCATGCGGGAAAATTTGACTCGGAGTTTTCTCAGTGTATTAATGGTGTAAATTGGGTGAAAAGAAACCCCTTAAAAACAACTAATCATTTCCATAAAAAAGTCGAAGATTGAAACTAAAAAGCATTGGTCCATTTCCTCTCTTCCTCCTTTTACGACTCGTCCTCATCTCCATTTCAGTTCCAACTTCATAACTATGTCCATTGCCATTTTCATCTTGATCACTGAATTCTTCACATTTTGAGATCACTCATGCATAACCATCCACTCGCCATTTTCCCCTCTTCCCCTTTCTACGCACCCCTTCAGTTCAAAGTTTATAACAATGTCCACGGTATTTGATCTTGATCACTGAACTCTTCAGGTTTTTCAATCACCCATCCATGATCATCCAGGTACCATTTCATCCCTTTCCTCTGTTCGTCCTTCCAAGTCTTTCCTCATGTACATTTCATTTTAAATTTTATAACCATGCCCGCGGTATTTCATCTTGATCATTGACCTCTTCATGAAGTCATTCATCCATGACCTTTGAAGCGCCATTTAGTCTATTTCCACTCTTTCTCTTTCTACGCACCTTGCGCATGTCCATTTCAGTTCAGATTTCATAACTATGTCAATGTAATTTCATTTTGATCACTGAATTCTTCACTTTTTGAAATCACTCATGCATGACCATCCAATCGCCATTTTGTCTATTTCCTCTCTTCCTCTTTCTACGCACCTTCCTCATGTCCATTTCAGGTTAAAGTGATAGGCTAACATTGTGGAGCTTCAATTTAAAAAATTGTCAAATTTGGATATCTGAGCTACATAGTACTGTTCATATGGACAAATAAACACCCCAGAATAAAAAAAAGTTTGGAAAGTTACATTACACTGCCAATGGCAAGTTATGCATGAATAAACAATTAAAACTCGGGGCGAGTTTAAATAGCGTAGGTGTACACACAGTAAGTCTATGGGAAAAAATGGGCAGGTGAATCCGATCAACTTACGATTTTCATTTTTTAAGCACTAATAATCATTTTGAAATTACAATTTTTTTCAGGTCGTCATTTTTAGACCTTATCAAAGACAATGGTTGCATGGGGAATCATTTAGCTCAGATTTTTTAAACTGTGGTAAATGTTAGCCAATACCTTTAAAGTTCATAACCATGGTCATAATCATTTAATCTTCATCACTGAATTTCTTCATTTCTCGAAATCATTCATGCATGACAATGGAAATTGGTTATCTCTTCACGGCATCATTGCAAGCACATCGTTCTGACACGATTGCATTTCTAGTTTCAACTTGACTCTGCAAAACGCTGATTTACAAGGGAGTTTCTGGAGATTTCTAACCATTCAAATCGGGGTCTGAACAATCTGTGCTTTAGACTACTACTTCCATAGGTTACATGTTATAAGATCACCATCCATCTCTATGAAGATCACGTACAAATAGCGGAAGTAGAGGTCGACATGAGGTCAACCTTGTGACTCCTGAGATGCGGTGCCATATCTGACGATCCTGAACAAGTACACGTTTGCATGTATTTAGACGATGATATTAAAATAAACATTGGAAAAGTGATCATACATCACCGTCCCATTTTGATCACATGAATTCTTTGGTAGTACATGCACTTGGATGTGTGTGATGTATGCTGCTGCTGCTGCTGCTTTTGAGGACAACGATGATGATGATAATAATAATAATAATGATAATAATAATAATGATAATAATAATAATAATAATAATAATAATAATAATAATAATAATAATAATAATAATAATAATAATAATAATAATAATAATAATAACATATCAATTTCTAAGCGATCTTTTACTTTCTTCATGGTCTAGAAGTCTGAGGATTCTAAAAACGTAAAAATCAAATTTTATCGACTAGGAGAAGGCTCGTGGAATTGGCAAAAACCAATCACAGACATCATTTTCTCTCAGTATGCCGACTTTCCCAGATGGCTAGAAATCAACGCAGTCTTTATTATTATGCGTTCGAGTATGAATGTAAACAATGTCAACAGACTGCTCCTACACAAGCAGGTGTGTGAGCGAGTATGCATGACGTGGTGCATATAACCCGTATTTCCTCTGATCAAGAAGAGGATCGCGTCTTTGATGCATAAAAATTGATATACTACTACTACTACTACTACTACTACTACTACTACTACTACTACTAGCACTATTACTACTACTACTACTACTACTACTACCTCTACTACTACTACTACCACTACTACTACTACTACTACAATAATAATAATAATAATAATAATAATAATAATAATAATAATAATAATAATAATAACAACAACAATAATAATAGTGATAACATCTACTAGTATTATTAGGAGTAGTAGCAGAAGTAGTAATAGTAGTATAGAGAGTAGCAGTATAGTCAGTAGTAGTAGTAGAAGTAGTAGTTCTTGTGGTAATAGTAGTAGTAGTAGTAGTAGTAGTAGTTCTTGTGGTAATAGTAGTAGTAGTATTAGTAGTAGTAGTAGTAGTAGTAGCAGTAGTAGTAGTACATGTAGTAGTAGCAGGAGCATTAGCAGCAGTATACTAGTAAAAGTAGTAGTGGTAATAGTATAAGTGGGAGAAATAGTAGCAGTAGCATTAGCGGCAGTAACAGTAGTCGAAGTAGTAGTAGTTGTACTACTAGTAGTAGCAGCAGCAGCATTAGCAGGAGCAGTATAAGTACACTCTTAAAAATTCCGGGTCAGTCTGACTCGGAGAAAGGATCCGTTGGGGGCACACCCGGAAAGGGTCAGGTATGACCACATTCCGGGTCAAGTTTGACCAAAATCCAAGTCAGGTTGACTCATATTTTGGTCAACCTTGACCCGGAATTTGGTTAAAATTGACCCTTTTCCCGGTGTGCCCCCAACGGATTCATTTCCGAGTCAGTCTGACCCGGGATTTTTTTAAGAGTGTAGAAATGGTAGATGTAGTAGTAGTTGTACTACATGTAGTAGTAGTAGCAGCAGCAGCATTAGCAGCAGCAGTAGATTCTACTGCTGCTGCTAAAGTTTCTTAAGTAGAAATAGTAGATGTAGTAGTAGAAGTAGTAGTAATAGTAGTAGTAGTAGTAGTAATAGAAGTAGTAGCGGAAGTAGCAGCATCATTGCTGCTCTTGTTGTTGCCGTAGTCGTCTTCATACATACATAATGCGTTCTTCAGTCTGAATTTGTTGATTATCGCGATGAATGTGGTAAAATCTGAACATATTTATAAGATGTGGATGTAATGAAGACATTGATAACCATGGCGGCGGTGATGATGATAGTTATGATAATGACGACGACAATAATGATAATCGTGATGACGGTCATAATGATATGATGCTGCTGCTGCTGATGATGACAATAACGGTGATGGAGCTGATGATGATGATGATGATGATGACAGTAATGATAACGGCGACGGTGCACGGCGATAATAATGATAATGGTGATGACGGGAATAACAATATGAATATGATGATGATGATGATGATGATGATGATGATGATGATGATGATGATGATGATGATGATGATTGTAGTGGTGGTTGTGACGATGATGATGATGATGATGATAATGACAATAATGATAATGACGGATTCACACACTTATCCAGTAGATTTCGTTATGGAAGAGACGATGGGGTTAATTTCATTAAAAAAAAATAGAGAAGCACTCCGTCCGAGAGAGCGGACCTCCGCCAGGCAGCCATGATTTAAATATGAACATTTCGTAGTCAGTATCTTCAACACAAGCATATTCATATAGAACCGATATTTAGTTTCACCTTGACGTCATAAACCCAAATTGCTTGAGTTTCTTTCGAACTATAATTATGAACACACCCTGCAAGTTTAGTGAAAGTCCGATCGTCCGTTTAAGAGTTATTGGGAGATCAATTAGCTTATAGTGTGCTTGATGACGCCCATGACATCGTAACCCCCAAATTTAATTGTTACCTTATTATCTCATTATGAACACACGCTATATGTTCAGTGATTTATTAGGAGATTAACGATGATGAACAGGCATTAAACAACCGGTTTAAGCTCCTTGAGAAAAGACTGTTATGTTCATTTATCATCATGCAGCGCGCACGCGCACTTCGCGATCGGTTGGTGGGAAGTCCCTGCGCTATATTTTCCATCGTATGCACGTATGTGATGATTCGGTATACAATATACACTGGATTTGCTAACCATAGTATAGTAGCATTTAATTTATAATTGTGATTCAGTGATCAGTAGTCGTATTATTTGCTGTGATGATATTCCGAATGCTTTCAGGTCAATATATAATTATCTTCCCGTTTTGTCTTTTTCGTAAAAATAACACCTTGTTTTACGTGAGATTGCACTCGAGCCAGCAACAACAGATACGACGCACAGCTACTGTATAATATCATTGTTACCATGGTTACGCTCTGTACGACAACATATCGCCATTGATTCTTCTACTTCTGTTTCTATTGGTTACGGTATACAAGCACTGTCGCTCGGCTTTATACACGCACAAGCGGATTGTGAACTGCGTGGTGAATTCTAATTTATAATGGGCGTTGAGGATGTCGATTTGGTTGAGACTACCTTTGAATTGATGAATGTTCGTTATACTTCGTATATGTAATGACGATAATTTCCACTCCCATGTTTTCTGTGGTCCGTGGATACAACGATTACTGGTAGGAAGTAGCTGACGTGTTGATTGTACACAATGGTGTAATTTAATAGCTGGCGTGATGAAATAGACTTCTTTGAAAACAGCGATTAATCGGAATTTTGTTCGAGATGCCAGCCTTTCCCTTCAGACTGGAGAGGATCGCGGTGACGCTAGATTTCATGCTGTAGCTGTTTCAGGAAGCAAGCTGCACGGCTTTGGATCTTTTCCAAGGATCTCTTACCGTCTGTGTAATAGGGATACTTCACTACCGCGCCATAATCCAGCTTTGAAAGAACATTGGTTTTATATCTGACCAGAACCCGATGTGAGTCACTGGTTTCTTTTAAAAGGAAAAGGGCAAAGTTGGTGGTTTATAGTCTAGGATCAGCGCCTTTTAGCCTCTCTCTCACGACATTTTTTTTTTTCTGATTAGAAATAATCTAGTACCCAGCTGGTATCCTGCAGGGATTTCTATACCAAAATATTGAACAATATATTAATGAGTGGCTGTTTCGAGGGCCGTTCCTTTCATGTGGTATGCCTATGGGAATCTGCATTTAGATGAGTTACTCATCGGAGCTACTCTACTGTAGTATGTAGGTACTATGAATACCATTTTATTGCCACTGAGCCTCCCACTTGCAAATGTTCTTGCAGAAATTGTGTGTCACGTTCATTCTGTTCGAGTGAAATTACGATTTCCATCGCAAATTCTGTAATAATGGCAGAACTTGGTAAGGTCACTCAGAATCTAAACTGTCCGTTGTGCCTCGACCTGTTCCAAGAAGCCAAATTACTCGACTGTGGTCACTCGTTTTGTGTAAAATGTCTGGACGAGTATGATCGCAGCAATCCGCAGCTGGATCACATGTTATGCCCGCTGTGTCGACATCGAAGCGAGTTGGGATCTCGACGGGTCAAGGGCCTCTCATCAAACGTCACGGTGAACGGACTCGTGGACGACTTCAACAGCGTCAACAACGCTTTCAGCTCGCTGTTCGGAACCTGTAAAAAATGCACTATTTGCATGACGTCGTCTACTGACAAAAAGACGGCGGGACCAGATGCCGTATCTTTCTGTTGTCAGTGCGATGCTTTCATGTGTGGCACATGTAATGCGGCACATTTACGATTATTGAGTATACAACCCGATCATAATATAATATCTGTTGATGATATTATGTGTGGAAAAGCACAACTCGTGAAAAACATTGACAAGTGCCCCGAACACAAGTCAGAGAATAGGGAATTCTACTGCGAAGACTGTCACGTGATAATTTGCCATAAGTGTACGGTGGTGACGCATAACGTGCGTCATCACGTGATCAGAAAACGGTGTGACGTAGAGAGAGAAATTCGGGAGAAGGTGAATGTCTTGGTTGAGAGATGTGACGCTAAAAGAACGGAACTCGAAAATCAAATTCGTGAAATTGAACATCAAAGAAAGGAGGTTCATCAAACGCTGGAAAAGGTGTTAAGACAAATCAGAGACAAACACGAGATGCTGCTGAAAGAGCTTGAAAAGAGAGAAAAGAAATTGACGGAAGAGGTGACAGAATTCCAGTTCCTCTGCGACACAAAACTTGACAGCTTGAAAGAGAGTTCAAGGAAAATGGCTGCTCGAATATCGAGCTCATCCAGTTTGATTACCAATGGTATACACGGAGGTTTGGAAGGAGACAGTATGACGTCACACAACTATGTCTGTAACCAACTGGAAGAATTGCTGGATGAGGACGTAGAGGGCGTACAAGCAGCTTTGGGAAAAGTGAGAGATGCTGTTCAACAGGTGACCTTCGTTGGCGATGACATTGATATTAAGATCGGGGAAGTTGTAGGTGTTGAATGGGAGGTTACAAAAGAAGTTCAGCTGCCTTATAATGACATGAGTGGCATTTCTGTCCAGTCACCTGGCTCTGTGGTGGTTGGATACTATGACCACGGTGCAGATAGATTCAGTTTGGAGGGAGATAGGACACCATATCAGAAAAATAAAATCTGTAGGAAAATATATGATATAACCTTTCTCACTGATGGCAGTGTTGTTGTCTTAGGCATATTTAATCATCTTCTTGTCTACAACGTAGATGGTACACGTACAGGTACTAACACCACGTTTGAGACCCCAACCACAACAATACCGGCAAAGTTAGATTCAGACGTACATGATGATATATTTGTATCATATTCGGATCTGAAAAAGATATGTATCTTCCAGCGAACTGGCGGCAAACCTGTGAAAACATTTTCACTGAAGAGATCTCCAAGTCAAGTTCACACGACAAGATGTGGTCACATGGTCATAAAATCATACGACGATGTGATAGTACTTAACTCTTAACGTGCCGAAGTCGCAGATCTGCACCACATAATACACGTAAAGTCCATATAGGTTTAAATCCTCTGGCACGTTAAGAGTTAATGATGTAGGAGAGGAGGTGACGGTGATTACCAAGCCGACGGGTTGGCTGTATCCCGCCGTAGATAATCGGGACGCCTTATACCTTGCATGGATCAAGCCGAATGATGGCGCTATGTCGCTTTTGAGGTACACACTCGATGGCAGACATGAAGAGACATTGCTGTGTGACGTCAAGATCAAGCTTTCCGGACGGAGGTGGTGCTACATGAAATGTTTGTCTCCAGACACTGTCGTGTTCTGTACAAAAGGTACCTTGTACGTCTTCAGAACACGTTGTGTGTCCTTCCTGAGTTAGTTCGTCGGATCTGTACCTCCACAGAATAATACATAGTTCTGTGATGACCAGATACAAGTTTCGGAAATATTTCAGAACACATTTAACTTGTTGCGCTGTGTAACCTTGCTCTCGATAATATGCTATATGTGTAACATGTGTACATAATGTGTACATGTGTAAGAAGAAAGTGGGATATTTGCATGGAGGCATATACGCGTGATAGGTATTAAAGCACTAAAAAAAGGGCACTTCAGTTGCCCCCTTGAAATGCATCGCGTATACCCTTGTACAGCGAGCTCTTTATCACATCCTTTCAGGCACAAGTCAACTGCACACTTTTATTATTTTACCCTTTGGGGTACAAGATAATATCACATTTCATTGTAAATAGTATCTCAAGAGATTGATTCCAAAAGTAACTAAATCATTTTAGGTGACTTTGACGAAAATGCATTAGTTTGTATACGGATCTAGCCTATGTCCAGACAGAATACATGTAATTGAAACATAATTCTATTTCACTCACTCTTGTCATGTTGGTAGATGATAACTCATGGCTAAAAGAAATACTCGTATTTCTGGAAAGTGTGTGTTTTACTGTTTTACCTAATAAATAAATTCACAGGAATGCGTTAGTAAAAAAAATCCAAATAAGTTCATTTTGAAATGACTGATGTACTACCGCAATGGTGGGTTTTGTCCCAAAGTGAACAAAGCGTGTATAATTTGCACTAAAGTACGAACTTTTACTGTTGATTTTGTGTTTCATAACACAGGCTGCAAATCCATCAATAAATTCTTGTAATATTTCCTTCGAGAGAAGTTGAAATTTGGGGGTCGCTTTCATGTGCAGTGAAAGTGCAACTAGCCGATACGATCACACAATGTGCACGTAATCAATAATCGATAGTACGATTTTATGTTATGTCTACGGTACTTTCCATTGAACGATCACATCACATATACAGTGATATCGCTTTCAATATCGTAGCGATAGTAACGTACATGTATTAAAGCAGGGGCAGTGCTTAATACTCGACCAATCAGAAGGCCTAGATAATAATGATTGGCAGTAACTTTGCTTGGTCAATAGACCAACCGTGAATATAATTCGTGAACTGCTGAGCTGTTAGGCACTCGTCATTTTGGGATATATTGTTATACTCACCACGCACGCACACACACACACACACACACACACACACACACACACACACACACACACACACACACACACACACACACACACACACACACACACACACACACACACACACACACACACACACACATACACACCAACTTCTTGTATTGGTTCAAATTGGCTTATTTTTAGTTAATAATATAATTTTCAAAGCGGAATTTGTGAAACTCTCCGATCAAAGACATTGTATATCACTATATAAGAACGGTAAACGTAAGTGTCGTTCTTCTTTTTTGTGAATTTGTCAAGGAAAACTGTTTTTTATTACAATAATATACAAAAGCAAACATACACTGGAGGGCATTAGTTAAAAATTAATCGACACGAGGTACACTGTGGAACAGTCTTGAAACACACGAGGCGATAGCCGAAGTGTTGTTATTGGACTGTTTCGCAGTTACCGAGTGTAGATTATTTTACTAATGCCCGAATAGAAATGATGTGCATTTTGTTTTAATAAAAAGGTCTCGTACGTCCTATGCAAATTTGATTAACAATGGAAGAACATGAATTTAACGGTACGCGTGACTCTAATCAACGTTAGAACGCAGAGACAAGCCCTGGAGTCCCTGACCTACGTGTTACACGTAGTTTACTGGCAATTCATAGATTAGTATCTTAATGACGTGAAAACTGTAACGTTACCATTGGCATTCGCAACAATCCAATTCCCTGACCGGAATTATCGATATAAAATTTGAAGGGGCCCACTTCAAGGGCAAATCTTAAGTTTGCAACGTTTAATTTCTACTCAGTAGTCCGCGCGTTGACCCGCGGGCAAAGCGTAAACGAACTCACCTAACTAGACCGGGTAATCGGTACGGCACTCAAATGAACCTTGTCGAAGGCAAATCTGTCGGGAAAGTCGTATTAATTTATGCTTCAAGATTTCAAGAAAAACCGAAGTAAGTCTTGTTATAGTGGTGAATGCATCAGTTCCGCTAAACAATTCCTGTAATTTCTTCATTTGACATCCAATCGGCGTTTTTGGCGCAATATTTCGAGTGAAATGTTTAACGAAATCGCCGTACACTGTACAGTCAACCGTAAAACGTACACCTACACGTACACGTGCAGATGATCGCCTGCACCGGTGCGTAAATTTGCGGCAGTTACTAATGACCCGACAGCTACGCGCGGACGACTTAATGTATAAAGAAACCACAGGCGGTCATTAGACCGGTCATTATCCACCGGTCATTATCACTGTCATTTAGCAAATTTTGCCGATTAAGGTAAAACTAAAAGACTGGCACGTGATAGGTCTCAACAATCATTTGGATTTAGGACGTACGTGACCGATTTTATACACATGCATAACAAATTTCAACTGAAACAGAAGAGGCATAAATGTGCAATGCACTAATGAAACAAACAACACAACATATGTATAATCAACGATTTAAAGAATGGTTTAAACTCCTAATTCCTCTGACTTTAGTCACTTTTTTCAATAAGAATAATAACGTGACTATAAAACAAATGTATGACACAATACAACCAGTTTTAATACTTTACACAAACAACATGATGTTTGTGGATGGTTTGAAATTTACCGTGGTATAAAGCCAAAACTAAAAATACCTGTTAGTAATTACCAAACTTGAAATATCATGAATTGTATGTATTTAATATAATATTATAGCATATACCGTAGATCAATTGTTGTTTTGTTGTACTTCCGCTGTGTGATTTCATATCTTTAAACATCGATGAATTGTTTCAATCGATGTGATGTGGATCACCCATGGTTGAAGTAGAAAATTGTTAAGCAGAACCTCGCATTCTGCAACGTAATAAGCACATTTTGAAAGTTTCATCTGTTGATGTGGGACACCCTTGGGAGATTGCAGTGTCGCACTGGGATATTTGTCCAAGTTCCTCCTAAAGCTAAAAACTAATGAAAACGACGGCAAATTTCTAGAATTTTACGGACGTACGCAAAAACTCTAGAAAAAAGGCACATTGTGGTTGCAGTGTGTTCATACTGTGACCGCAGGTGTCACTGTGTGAAAATGAACCAAATCCACACTGTGGTCAAATTTCTGTCAGAAAGAACACAGTGTCGTCACCAGGCGCGCCGGAACACTTGTAGTTTTGGAGGGGCAAAATCTCGATGGGGGCACATTTATGTGACAGTATGAGTTCCTCGGCGAGGGAGCGAAGCGACCAAGCGGGGCAGGGGAGCGTGTGGGCATGCGCAGTTTCAGAGCAGAAATTTTCGGGGGTCTACTAGGGGCTCGACGGAAACATGCGAGGGAAGACCGAACGGGGGAGGGTGTGGGAGGGGGATACCCCCTCCCACAGTAGGAACTTTTTGAAAATACGTATGAAAAGACGGTGATTGTCTAGGCCCATGGTAAATATATATTTAAAGGTATACCCTTCTGAAAATTATTAGGGAAACATTGTAGTCAGTTTTTTTTAAGATGTAGAGGAAGTAGGCCTATGCTGAAAAACTGTAATTGGGTGGTGAGTGAACTTCGAGAACGAAGGCGACCCTGGGGGTGTGAAGGGACTACTCCTCCACACGATTGGAAAATTTGGAAAATACGCATAGAAAGACGTGAATTCTAGGCATGCAGATAATATACTGATTTTAAAGGTATAATTATAAGAGAGATAATTGGGAGTTGTGTAGGTCAGGTTTTCAAAAAAGACGTACAGGAAGTATGTGACAACTGTAATTTAGTAGAATATCTAGGGGGTATCCCTCCCACAGGAACTTTATGAAATATGCATAGCAAAGCGAGGCGCATGCGTAAATACATATTTTCACCAGGAGACTGGGTTAGACATTACTGCGAGAGAGCGAATCAACATTTGAGCGGTGGAGGGTGTGGAGGGGGCTACCCCCTCCCACGGCAGGAAATTTTTGAAAAATAACATAGAAAAGACGTGATTCTAGGCATTCGTTAAACACATAATTTTAAGGTAATATTTTATAAATAGGCTTCGTAAAAAAATAGAGATAGCCAGTCGATTTATAAGCATTTAAAAACAAATTTCTAGGAAATAAAACATATCATCTTTTACTAAGTACGATCAAAGAGCGAGCGTTCAAACAATGTGATTTTCACGTGTCTGATCAATTAATTTTTGTTTACCGATATATTTTAAAATAACAGGTTCACATTCATGCAATATCCTTTCAGAAAATTTATTTTATACAATGTATTATGCGCGAACGACCCGAGCGAGGCTCAGAATTCAATCGTAATTTCATTGCTTACAATGAACGTATACGTCATCTATGTCACAAGTGATTGTGCCTTATTAGCAATACTGTATTATTCTTCGAGCAATTAGAATATCATTTGCATTAGTGAGCCACATCCACTTTGCCATTCGTTTTAAGTCCTGAAATGATTCATTAAAAGCTTAACGTGACCGCATTGTTCGAGCAATGAAAAATATTCTTATATCACGCTAGAAACATTATAATAGAAAAGAGGGAAATAATTACAAGGTTAGCTTACAGGTATGTTTCACGGGGCACACTTCGTCGCAAGGGAGAGAGGTCACTATTACTAAATTACTTAGATTAGTGTAGTGCCGTCAGGGGAAAATTTTGCATTTTTCAAGGCTATGGGTGGGGTAAAAAAAATTGACAATTTCATACAAGATAAATTGCCTTTATTGCTCATTTTTGGTCTTTAATACTGTAATGATTAATTATTTTTCAGCCTTTCAGCGGGGCACATGGGGGGGGGGCAAAACTTCGTTTTGCCCCCCCCAAAATTTATGTGGGGGGGGGGCAAAGTGCCCCCTCTGCCCCCCCTCCCCCCGCGGCGCCCTTGGTCGTCACAGTGTAAACTTATAAGACAACACGGAACATGTCAATGGTGTTACTCTGCGGAAATGAAGGAAATTTACATGGTAATGAAGCGTTTTTCACACTGTGCTCACTGTGCAAGCACACTGTGGTGACATTCTGTTTTTAAGGCAAGGGAGTAGAGCTAGAAACAAAGCGCAAAGAGTCAGCTGAAGCCTCAACGATACATTTATTACCCACACCTACCGGAAAAGGCACAATGTTGTCCACAGTGTGTTTACATTGTGACAAGACTGTGAACACAATGTGGCACTATGTGAATTTGGCCCATTTTCACAGTGTGACACTATGACCACTGTGTGCTCTTAGAGGTCACGCTGTGACGACCTTGTGTTTTCTAGCCACTCTGTGGATTTGGCTCATTTTCACAGGGCAGATTAAATGCGGAAACTACAAAGTAGTGCGATTATTAGCACAATTATAATTGCGCGCTTGCATTCATACGTTTATATTATGATACTTAACGCCTATACTCGGGGATGAGAAGGAATAACTGATCACTGTAGTTACTACAGAAATGTCCATCTTCTTCCGTATCCCAATTCACCACATTCTCTGTTACTTTTCTAGTCTTATCGTTTAGGGTGTGCTTATACTTTGATACTATAGGCATTCTATACATGGGTGAGATTGGATATAACTGATCACGTTTGTAATTATGCAAAGTGTCCCACTTATCCCGCCTCCCATTTCTTCCAATTCTCTGTTACTTTTCTAATCATATCGTTTAGAGTGAAACAGTTAAATGCATGGATGTGCTTATACTTTGATACTAAAGGTCTTCTATACAGTGATGAGATTGGATATAACTGATCGCGTTTGTAATTCTAGGTCATGTTTGGGAAAGATACAGTATTTCCACGTGTGCAGTTCATATTCCTAGTTCTGTCTAATTTTTTCTTGAAATTTTAGGTACGTGTCTGTTTATCTGATTTTTCTGTTCAAAATCAAGGTCAAATTATTTTGTTGTGAGACTAGAGTTCACGTTAAAATGACATTCTTTTATCAAACACCCGACCTTCGTATTTCTCACTCATTAATCAGATATGGGTTAAATACCAAATGTAAGAATTGATAAACGTACTCGAAAATCGACTGAAACAAAACTCTGTGTTGATTTTGTAATTTATACTTGGTAAAGATATTAGTACAAAAAATGGTTATAATTATGTGTTTTATTGTGTTCATTTGGTTGTTTAGTTGACTGGTTTGTTCCTGTCATGTCTGAGAGCTCGTGACTCCTGAGATTCGGTGCCATACATGACGATCATGAACAAGGGTTTGTATGCATGTATTTAGACTATAATATTAAAATAAACATTGGAAAAGTGATCAACTGATCAAACATCTCCGTCCTGTTTTTAGCTCATCCGGCCCGAAGGGCCCGATGAGCTTATGCCATGGCGTGGCGTCCGGCGTCCGTCCGTCCGTCCGTCCGTCCGTCCTTCCGTCCGTCGTCGTCCACAGTTTTTTGAAAATGCTCTCTTCTTCGTCATTTTCAAGCACGATATTTGGATTCTGTTGTTTTCAGATATGATAGGCGCTTAGGTGGGGGACTTTAAAACTTTACACAGAATCGTGAAATCATTATTATTTTTTAATGTAATTTACTCCAAATTTATTCGGAAATCACAAAAAATGCATTACTTCTCCTTCATTTTTCTGCAACCGAATTTTGATTTGATTGCTTTATTTGGTAGGGTGAGTTCGATGCAACATTTCAAAACTTGTACACAGGAATTCTTGGAAATTATACTCCATTGATTCACATTTATGCGCTAATTTATGCAATGTTATCCCAAAATACAAAAATATGCTCTCTTTCCCACCATTCTCCTCCTGACACCGAGATTTCTTTCATCTCCTAGTTTGTTTGATCATCGATAGGCTAGGTGGGTGCGCTATCAGACTTACCTCTGCACAAAATTTGAATATCTAAATCTCAAATTACTAGCAAATTTTAAAAATTAATCAATTATTGCCAAATTATGCCAGAATTTTCGAACAAATCACAAAAAAATGACTTCTTATCCTTCATTTCGTCAACCAATTTTAATTGGCTTACTTTATTTTCGGTAGGGCTGAGTATGCAATTTTAAGCTTCTAACAGAATTTTGTGAAATTATACTCCATAATTAAATTATCGGTAATTATAAGTGCAAAATTATCTCCAAAAATAACAAACACACTTGCTTCTCTACTCTCATTTCGTACCGATTTCATTCTGTTTGTTTGATCTGATAGGGGCTAGGTGGGGGGCTTTCAAGAACTTCTACACAGAAATTGTGAAGATAATCCAATCCAAATGCAACATTAAAAATTAACTCAATTATGCAAATTTATGCAAATTTATTCAAAATCACAAAATAAAATTAAACAGAATGCTTCTTCTCAGTTACATTTTCTCAAACAATTTTCGACTTTAGGTCTTGGCTTTATCTATCGCCCAGTAGAGCTAGCTCGGTACACATAAACTTTCTACCAGAATTTTAACTGTTGCCTCATTAATTAATTATGGTAATTTATGCAAAATTCTATTCCAAAACATTAACAGAACCTTTTCATTTCGTTCTTTATTCATATCAAGTACCTATTAATATTGGGTTACACCTCCAGCATGTCCGCCTTCCTTTTCCATCACAACCGTAAAACCATCGCGCCGCTTATGCGCAGATCCCCCCGCAGCACACGGTAGAATTCCGGGCGAGTGCACATCACTATCTATAATTCAATGTAGTTATTATTATTTTTTTTTATATATGTATCTCATTATTTCCTTTCTCTCACATCGCTCCTTACCAGGGGCTATGACCTACAATACTTTCTTTCTCACTCGAACCTTTCATTTTAATATTCATCGTTCTCTCCGGCGACATCACATTTTAATCTTGATTCACCAGTATAAAATTTACCACATGAAATTCGGATATATTCGATGTGCTCGATATGCCGGCTCTATGAGCGGTTACCGTTCATTGACGGTTTTCTTGCTATATCAAATCGGCGTTCATCTCAAACTCCGGTTGGTCAAGTACTTGTTTGTGTCGTAATGTATACTGCTGCTGCTTATAGATGGACAAATGATACCTATTACGGT